>JAHWXV010515298.1:0-14188 GCA_024586415.1 Phrixothrix hirtus | reverse complement strand
GAAAAAGTAACACTTTCACTTTACAATACACTGTGTATCATTGTGCTCTTTTGCTTAAAATCGGATTTCTTTTATAAACAAACTTAAATCGTTATCACAAAGTCGTTGCGTGGATTTCCTTTATTAATATCTATTAATTTGAAAAATATTTATCACAAAATTGGTTGGTATTATTGAAATTTTCAAAATATGTTTACATTATAAAGTAAAGAATAATGTCTTATAACAGAAACATGTTTGCCGTTTACCTCAGAATGACCTTCAATGCGGTTAGCTACGAATTAACACATCGACAGCATCTTTTTCAAAATCTTTCACCTCCATTATAAGGCAACTTTTAATAATTTGTTAAAACCAATTAACTTTTGTTATTCAACTAATGTTAATACATCTTATAAAAAAGGAAATTTTCAATTTCTATCATAAATAATGGATTGCGGCGAATTTACCTTTTTTGTAAAAAATAGAGAAACTACTAGTACTTCCTAAACTGTAACGCACACCCACTCTTTTTAAATGTTTGAGATGTATACTATTTCAATTTCGTTAAATTTTGTTTACCAATAACGAAGTTATGAACTTTTTAAGATAAACATTCTGAGAACACGCCAAATTATTGCACTTTTTTGTAAAGAATTTATAACATTTACGAAATGGCTTAAGATAACGAAACGAAATTTCTAAATTATAATAACAAATGATTTATTGGTAAGCTTTAGAAATTACACATAAATGGGCGCTGCGGTTTTTGAATAAACTGGTTTGAAAGTGAACAGTTAATACTTATTATTTTAATAATAATCTCATCTGAAACAATGTCAATTAGACAATTTTATTTTAAATTAAACTAAGATTATTTTATAGCTCAAACCGTTTTAAACTAGAAATTCTATATTTTCAAAAACCTTTTAGAGAGAAATATTTTTATAAAATTTCTTTTAAAATTTCGCAATAACTCTTATCGACGACAATTCATTATTAAGTGGATTAGTTTTAATAATTAAATATAGTAAAAAGCTGTTTCATAATTATTATAATGTTTACAATACTGACATGGTGGAAAACAAACAAAATATCATTTTGTTTATATAAAGGTGCTCCTAATCAATATCATCACAAATACAACTGCCCTGAAGATGTATATATAAAGTATACGACAACGTTAGGTGTAAGATAATTAATATTAAATTTACTTGGGGTAAGACTAAATTCTGCAATAAAGAAGTTCCATAATTACATTCATTATTTATACTTGCTAATAAGATTTGTTTGCAAGAACACAATATTACGTAAATTACAGTAAGTTAAAAGTTCTTAATAAGAAAATATTTGCTTATGCTTAACACATTACTTTGAAAATTGAAACTACATTTATTTGCCAATAATAAATCTATTGATATTACTGCTCAATATTTCTTTTTATCAAAAACATGTTAAATTGTCAGTAAAAGTTAGATATTGGTCCATATCACTACGTTATTTACGGTAAAAATTTAGTTTATATTTGGAAACAATTTTTTTACAAATGTTTAAACAAATGATTTGTTCCATGTAACTAAACCTTCGGTAGGCAGTATTCAAAACAAGGATTTGTTTGATACATTGCGGATTTATTAATAGTAAATAAATTGTTCTCTCAGTGTAGTCATTTTATTATTCAAGTTAATGTTCGATTGCATGATTTCAGTTCAATACATATATTTATGTTGGTAATGGTTTTGTTTGTATTAGTTTTCTTTAATTGTGGAAGATTTTGGGACCTGTTACAATGTAAGTAAATTACCGCATCGAAGAATCGACTTCTTTCTATTTTATATTAACAACTTAAAAATATATTTTATTAAAAAATGTAGCTGAGTAAAGTTATTACGTCATATTTAGGGATTTTTTTACATTAACTGTATCGAAAATATATGAATGGTTGATAATTTTTTTGATAACTTTTCAAGTGCATAAAATGAATCTGTTACAGTTGAGATTCGAATAGTTAATTCTATTTTAATGGTATCAATTAATAGATCCTAATGAATGTGAAGGTTAAATTGGTGTGTGCGATAATCGCTTAGTGCTGTGTTTAAAAACTTCCGTTAGCAATTACTGGTCTGAATTTTGTTTTAAAAAGGAAGGTATTTTAAATGTAATTTTTGAATGTATTTCGAAAGAATATTGTCAATTCTTATTTTATATTAAATTGAGCTGTGCGGAATTCTATGACATTCTTTTACGGTTTGATCTGAGAAGTATTTTGTGCACTACAAGTGCAAGGAATTTGATTTTTTCATAGATTTACTTTATTTCCGAGACGACATATTTTTCTATTATGGTTACGTTACATTATTTGTTTAAATATACGACTATTTCTAGTTTTTCGAATTATTTCGTTTAGGAACAGTTTTAACCATTTGTTATTTTATAATTCATAAACGCAGGTATTTTAGTTAAGTTTTGTACAAAACGGCGTGAGAAATCTCGGAAGATAAAATTGTTAATTTCGAAAGCAAGTACATGATATTACTAAATACGGGAGGCGCTATTTCTATTGTGAGCCTAGTAATAAACAAACAGTAATTTATCATTGAAAATTGATTTATTGTTTCTTCAAAATATTCTCCCTTATGATCTATACACTTTTGCATCCTTTCGAACCAATTGTCAAAACATTTTAGCCATTCTGTTTGAGTTATCTCTAAAACATTGTTTTTGAACGCATCGGCGATTTCTTTTCTCGACCAAAACCGTTGTCCATGTAATTTATTCTTAACGTTCGAGAATAAAAAGAAGTCATTGGGTACCAAACCAGGAGTGTACGGCGGATAACCCATTACTTTGATTGTTTGAGTGTTCAAATAATCGGCTGTTAGACGAGATGTATTCAAATTATGTGGAATTCAACGAGAACATACATTTTTCGCGGCTAAATGTTTATGAAATATTTTATATATACTACCTCCATTTCACAGTATGTCATATGACGATCTTTCATTATCAGTTTTTGCACAGCATCAATGTCTTCTGGTACAACAACTGATTTTGGACGACCTTTACGACTTTAGTCGGTGAGCGGATGGCGACCATGATTAAACTCGTTATATCAGCGTTTCATAGTGGCAAAGGATGGGGCTTCAACGCTAAAAGTGGAAGTAAGTTGATCGATGTACTCTTGTCTAGACAATCCACAAATCTACATTGAAAGCCGTAATAAATCAACGCACGAAAGTGTTCACAAGTTAATTCCATTTTTACGCTGAAGCACAATTTTCAAGTTACTATAAACACCTCTAATTACGCTCAAATGGCAAAATGTTCTGGATATGTTAAGAAATGTCAAACTTTCCATTATAAATATTAGATGGCGTCTTAAACATGCAGTGTTGCCAGGGTTCACAATATAAATAGTACCCCTCGTAATACTTTTGATTTATTAAAACATAATGCGACAGCTGCGAAGTCCAAGGTCAATATTATAGTTCCCTTTCTGCCATCAAGTCCAAAATCCGGACTGACTATATAAATTTTCTTTTATTATACAATTTTATTAGCGGTATTTATGCATCAATGGTCAAAACTGAGGTCCGCTGAGAATTTCTTTAAAGGTTGCAAGAATACTACTTTAATAGCTCTTGATTCGATTTGCAAGTATATCGTCTTTATCCTGTAAGAATTTTTTACCCTGCTTGAACATATCTGCTGGAGGTAGATGGCTATCCTTGTACAGGAACCTCTGGGATTTCAGACCCTTTCTATAATTTTAACAAAAAATTTAATGACAATTATTTGTTCTCAAATTAGGTTACTTGTTTTCTAAAGCTAAAGGAACAAATATCAAATTTTTCGCATTCGTTTAAACTGAATGTAAATATAAAGCTACTTAAGCGAATACCGGAAAGATTTAAGAATAGGTTAAGTGATGAAGGCCTACCTGCGTTGTCACTTTAATCGTTATAAATTAATCTTAGAAATTAATGTCAACCTAGGTTTGAGGCATCTATCCAATTCAAATGAAGTTGCATTGCTTACCTACTAATAAACGTAAGATTATCTGATTTAACGCACTTAGTAAAATAAGCAGCATTTGTATTGAGCGTAATATACCCTTAGTAGCATATTGAAATAAAAATCATGAATCGGGCATAAATCTAGAAGGATTTCTGGTTTAATTAAGGGTACGGAGCTAAACTAAATTAATCGAGAATATTTTTGAGAAATTAGTTAAACATTTATTATTAATAAATGAAACATTAGGCTTTAAAGTTTCTTTACGCCTAATTACTCTATGGTTAAAGATTCATATCTTGGCGCTTAATATTTAAAAATTATTTTCTGCCTTAAGTATTTCTTGTCTAAAAAAATATTGATCATTTGTAAATTGGTATTCGGCTACTTATCCTTGTGTCATAAAATAAAAGTTAAGGAACAAATGAAATTGCATTTTACGATATTCAATCAAGCAGTGGTTTTTTTATTTTTAGATAAGAACCTAAAATGAATGTGAAAATTTCGCGGTAGCTATTAGTGTAGTTCTTGAGATTAGAAAACAAAATTTTAGACAAATCTTTAAACAAGTAATAAAATTATATTTAATACCTAAAGATTATTTAATAGAGGACAAAATGGACTCAATATATGTATATACTAATGGGGTCGTTTAAATTCAGTCACTCTGAAGTTTCCATTTACTTAAGACCGCAGCGTTAGATATACTTATTCCCGTTGTTACATTCTAAACGAGTATTCAAGTAATTGATGCTCTGCGACTAGTGCTTTAAATCAGATGTGAAGTTAAGTTGTAATTGAATAGACAAAATGGATGGTTAATAATTTTGTATTAATTGCATTCTGATAGATAAAGATACTCGGAATGAAAGTAATTAATGATACCAATGCAGAAGAGGCAGGAAGGATATTATTATATAATTTATTTATCTTATTAGTTGTACAATGTTTAACGACTTCTAACGTCTCAGTAATATCCTTGAAGTAATTGTGCTATTATGTTTAAAATAAAAGTTAAAAGAAGCCCTTCTGCATTTTATCGCACAAAATGCTTTAGTTAGAATATTTTAACTTAAAACAAGTAAATTATGTAGAAAACGGGTAATCTTATATTCTCTATTCGTATATTGAAAATTCTATTAGGGATTTTGTGAAAATCACATTAAATAGCAAAATTTGAAAATTTACTTTTGAAGATTAAGCTCTCTGCAAAGTAGGAAGGAATATTCTACTTAATTAATTAGTAAATATTATAAAAATTGCGTGGATGGGATGTCAAATGGAGAGTCTTCACCTAAACGCCGTTGGTATATATAATATTTTTGTACCTTTATAAAGTTCCACTTTATCGTTGGTAATAGTAAAAGTGTATAGTCCATTTGTCAAATGATTTGTTGTTAGCAGCTATTTGAAGCAAACTAATTTTGTATTTGATCAGAATATAAAATATAAAACATCGTATGGTTATTACATTTTTGCATAAACAAGGTATCCCAAAAATAACCGGCGTTCTTTCTTACAATAATTAAAGGCCCTGTATAAGAGCAGAATTTTAAAATATAAAGTTTCTATTGTGTTAAAAAAATTGATGATACTAATTATTTAAAATTTTAACTTGTTATGATCACGCACCTGAGTGTCCTGAAAATATTAGACGTTTGTTGACTTGAATGTTGACCCTAATTTAAACGTGCATTTAAGTATATAATATAGGTAGATACGAGAGATTGCTTATTCTGCAAGTATTTCGCAATAATATAGATTTGTTAATTTAAATCAAATGTTTTAACCTGCGTTAATTTATACAATAAATTTCCAAAACATACATTATTTGAAATTATTAAACAGTCTTAAAATAGGTTATTATTCTTTGAATTAATTATGTTTATTTTTATTGTATTGTAACTAAATTGAATGAGTTAGGAATTTTTAAATTGTTTACACCTTAGAATCACAATAAGATAACTATAAAACTAGAATTTGTAAGAAAAATTAATCTAGGATCCTTTCACCTTTCGATTTTACTATTAAAATCCAAATTATCTACCTTATTAACTTCAATGAAACGCCAAAATCTGCTCAATTAAAAAAATTCACAAGCAAAGTACTTACCTGGGTCTATTTTCATTTGATTCTGATTGAAAGCATATCACTGAATTCTTTAGCACATAGGATACATTTTTGGCTTCAGTTTCCAATTTGACTACTTTCTATTATGAAAAATGTTAATTTAGTATAAACTATTAATTTGATAAGATCTGAACTGTACAGTAATAAAGTTGTTTCGATTATATGACAATAGTGTAGTAAAATAAAATTTATGAGTTGTAACATATCTGGGCATTGAGATTGTAATAACTAACATAACTGGCACATTAATCTTCGATACGTCATCTGTGCTGCGGCTCTACACGTAATAAGTGTCAAAAAGTGTTGGACATAAAACTGTAGTTGTGAATATTTCTAAAAAAGAATTGTAATAAAATTGTATTCTACAATTCATAAAGTATTCACAGTTTTAGTATTGTCAACTATCTTTGAGGCATACTGTATAAGATTTAACAGTTCAGAAATTTTTGAAGAGATGAAAAGGGTATTAGACGTATGTGATCGTAGAAACTTGTTAATTGAGTTTAAATGTGGTGGCATGAGCATTCAAAGGGCATCTTTGTAGACGCCAAAAAAGTACCATTGTGCCAAAGATTATTACCACAATCCATGATATGATGGAGTTAAGTCAAGTGGCTCATTTGAAAAGAATAAGAAGGATATGAAAGCACTGTCGGCAAGATAGGTGTCGCATTTTCTTACTTACACGCGATCATAAACCTAGATTCACCACTATACCCACATACAACAAAAGAATCAAAGTAAGATATGCCCAGCTCCAATAAAAATTAATGACCGTGAGATCAAATAACAAGGTCACGTTATCAATTGTGTAAGACGTAAAAGGGATTTTGATGATGGGCTATTTTCTAAATAATATGCTAGCTATTTACATCAACTGTAAAAGGATAGCTTTTATAAGGGTAACGCATCTCCTTCCCCCAGAATTGTTGCCATGACTAAAATCTACGCATTAAAGTACATGTGGCTTTAGCTTAATTCTGGCTTATTTTGCATACACAAAATTTTGTTCGGTGGAAAGAAATACTCAATCACTGAAAAAGCTAAGACCGCCGCTTGCACCTATCCTGTAGGACCATAAAATGCATCTTCGACATTGGGATGATTGCTCTAGAGCAGACGTCGGTAATATTCAGATTTTTTAATCAATATAATTGCATATTCAAGTTACAACTTACGGCTCCGTAAGTATTATTTTGGTACACATAATTCTAAATAAGGCTCTTTACGAAGAATTGTTGCCGATCCCTGCTTTAGATCATCGTTGCACAAAATGAATTTCAGCTTAAGGGTACTATATTGAAGAATATGAATGACTAATTGCTAAGATAACCAATCATCAATGTCATTGGTATTGCAAAAATGTGAAGAAGATATGGTGTTGGATATTACATTGAAAAAATCTGGTGTGAGACAAAACACAAATAATTAAAATATTATTTATATTTATTTTGGGAACGATAATTGTAACGGTCATCCGTCCAAGTTACTGAACACTTAAAACCCTGTTTAACTCCAGAGATTTTCTCTGATAACTCGCTTCAACAAATTTTTTCAGGAAAATCTCGAAGTTCACGTAAAAGGATATCAAGGACAAAAGAACCATAGCAAGTTTCAAAAAAATTGTTAAAAACATATTCCAGAAGATCGCAAATAACTTAAAACTCGTAAGAATAGAGTGGCACTTCCGGTCATTCAATTTTAACTAAATTCTTGCTGTCTCGCGTTCAGAAGATATGAAACAAATATAGTTTTTGATTTTCATAAAATGATTACTTTTTGAGATACGTTGTTCACAGCTAATACTCCAAGTTACTGAATTTTCAAAAATTCATTAGAGAAATTCCTTGCTTAATATAAAACTAAATTAAGTAACTAAGAAATATACCAAGTTTTAAAAAAATCGTTATAACCCATTTCAAGAAAACTATGAAAATGAAGAATTCGGAAAATATCTGAAAATGACAGAAATAAAGTGGTACTTCCAGTAATTCAATTTTAAGCAAATTTTTGATTTTGCTTACTAAGGCGATTATGACCCCAAATACAAATTTTCGTTTAGTTAGTGGTTTTAGTTTCTAGTTATTGCATTCAGAGTTAACAGTACAAGTACTTCCGCTTACTCAATTTATAGAAAATTGTCTGAATAACCGCCTAGATTATATGAAAGGGTCTTAAATGCTTAAAAGATACAATCAATTTTAAAAAAATTGTTACAGTCGGTTTCGACAAAATATCTAAAAAGGACCGAAATAAGGCGCCACTTTCGGTTATTATATTTTAACCAAATTCTTCATTTAGCACACTAATGTGCTTGTGGCCTTAAATATAAATTTTCATTTATCTAGGGTTGTTAGTTTCATAGTTATTTTATTCGGACTTAACGGCGAAAATACTTCCGGTTACTCAACTTACGGAAAATTTTATAAAAAACTGCCTAGATTATATGAAAAGGTATTACATTTCTAAGAAATATAGTCAATTTAAAAAAACTCGTTATAGCCAATTTCGAAATAATCTCAAAAAACCAAAAAACGACAAGAGTAAAGTGGCATTTCTGGTTTTTCGATTTTAATGAAATTATTGGTCGCGTGCGACGATCGATAGAAACTGAAATATAAAATTTTGTTTTTCTAGAACTCTTGGTTTTCTAGTTATCGTGTACATATGCACAGACCCACACATACACACACACGCACACGTATACGTACACGCACACGTCTACGTACACGCAGACGCATACGCACGCGCTCACGCACACGCACATGCACACGCCCACGCAAACGTACAAGCCCACGCAAATGCACAAGCACACGCACACGCACACGCGCAAGAACACGCTCACGCACACGCACACGCACACCCAACCGCACACGCACACGCACAGACACACAGACCAATTTCCAAAAACACGATTTTCGTACTCAGGGAACTCTAAAACGTGTATTTCCACTAAAATTTCGACATCGAATATTTTGGTCGAAAAAAATACTTTCTCTTTGATCTATATTTCATATACTGTAAGAGAAAGTAAAAAAGTATTGGAACCATAAAATTCAAAATTTTAATTTAATTTTAAGAAAATACAATTGACTTTCTAAATTCGCTGATCAAAAGAAAGAAATTGAAAAATTTTAGCTGCAGTGCTTCATATACATATCGCATTCTTTAATATTTTAAATGTTATTAACGTTTTAATTTTGAAAACAATTAGCATCCTAAGCGGCTTCGATTTCTTAATATCGAGCATAATACTTTAAAATATTTTTCGTTTTTATTAAAACTTACATAATAATGTTAAGTATCCAAAAGTTACAAGTTTGTTATTCTTTAACTTGAAAGATGCATAATTTTCTCAAACAAGCATGTTACCAAATCTAACTTATTTTAATCCAAAACATCACCGCTGATTTACAATTATAATTTAAATAATAAATATAGCACTGTTAAAAATACTTAAACTGAAAAATAGCTGTACATTTATATTTATTAATAAAATAATATCTAAACCGAGAATTTAATATTGCAATTAAACAAGGTTTCTGCGCCAAAAACGGAAATGTATATGAGTTACAGAAATGACAAATTGTAACAAACTCAACGTGAGTGTTGTACAAATCATCAGAACATTAAAATTTCAACCTTTTAACGGAGACACACTTATCATGTACGTTATAAAATAAAAGTTTTCAGAAATAGAAGTTAGAAATATAAAAATGCCGTAAAAGAATCTCATCTCATTGCAGTACAAATTAGATGTGTTGTAATGATGTTAAAATGTAATTTTTTTGTCAATAAAAATGATTTAGATTCGCTTAGTTGACAAAAAGCTTTAGAAATGAGACTTCAATATACAAGTCATATCACAATGAAAATATCCCAGTTACTATAAATGATGGGTTTCCTGACTTCCTTAAATTATTTTGTAACAGCGAAAAAAGCTATTTTTGGAGAACTTTAATAAAAAATTATTAGTAAAGTGTAGTTTTCTGCATAATGATAAATATCAGTATCACTTGCCGAAAGCATTATTGCTTTAATCTACAAATGCGTCATAAAACTTAACGCATTTGTTTTGATACTAATTATTCCTCAGATCCCTCTTGCTCTTCATTGTGGTAATTTCAATGACTACTATTAAGTGGTAATAACATAACGAGTAAAGTTATCCAAATAGATTTATCTAACGAGCATGTTAAGCTTTTAGTATTTAAAGCGCGAATTTAGTTATACAAACTATTTCTATTTTTTGTTATGCATGTCTGTGATATCAAACTAAATCTTTAAATTCAAAATTAATAGCATTTTTAATCATATTTTAGTCGAAAATTAGATAAGATTGAATATAATTGTATAATTTATTCCATAATATTTAACGAAGTACCTACGACAATTAAGTATCAAAATTAGAACCAGTAACATAAAAAATATTATGTTTTACAGAACCCTGACATTTCCTAAAAATATAAATCTATTCAATTTTAATTCTAATTTTACAAATATTTAAATTTTATTCTTATAGAACCAGGATTATTTGAAGAATTGAACATTATTATTTTTAAAGAAATTTAACTTTCTCATAGTCACAAAATAAAATATAAAAATATGGCAACGGTGCAAAGATAGATCATTAAAAGCGTTACGCTCTGTTTTGTAAATTAGTTTAAATTCAACTCTGTTGTGTTTGGAAAAGGTCCAAAACTATTCAAAAACCTTCATTTTATGGTTTTAAACCTTAACTTCGATTTTATTTATTAATTTATAATCTTAATTTTATTGAAATTTAACATCACGTCCAGTCAGTTTTTTATATTTAAAAAGATTAGAGTGAAGCAGAATATAATTATGATATGTTTTCAATTTACATATGTAAAACTGTGAATAAAAGTAATACAGTTTCAAATAATTTTTAAAAAATGGATACAACAAATGACGCTGATATTAATGAACAACAATTTATCTTAAGTTACCAAACCTTCAAAACAGTTACATATGAACATAAAATTAAATAAATGAGAGACGGGTAGCGCAAGTAGAGAACCTATTAGCACTACAGTAGCTTCGGGTTCGATCCCAAGGCCATCTAAATCATCTAGGTTTACTAGAACAGCTACTCTAAACAGCGTTTAATAGGCATTCTTTCTAAAGGAATAATCATGCTAGGCTAGTCAGCTGGAGATGTAGGACTTTATATATTGTTACGGTTACTTTTTATTTAAACGGTTATTGAGTTTTCTTTCCTTTAAGTAACATTTTCCATTATATTTGTTGAGATTATACAGATTATGAACCTTTGAATGTTTTTCAGGTTATGCGATTGGTGTTCATTGATTTATACTTTGTTGTGCCATCATTTTCTTTCTTTATCTTTAAAATTGTCCTCGTTTGTTTCGACTTTATTTAAATGTAATATTAAGCATAATTTGTTGACTTGCTGATTTTGTTTTTGGCGTTAATGAATTATGTAATTTCATTATTCCAAATACAACTGATTAGTAATGTTAAAAAGAATTTTTCCGTTAGTAGCGATTTTAGTGAAAGTCTTCATAAAGTTGTAAATTTATCGATTTTAATGCGTAAATTTAACTAAAACACTTCCATCTTATTTTTCGTTACTTTGGCCGAGCGGATTGATAGATATTCCAGGTCTAGCAGTGATCATAATTATTATTGCAGCTATCACAATTCTTTAAAATAAATTTCATGTAAGCTAAATTGCGAATTTCGCGTTCTCTTTGAAAAACTTTTATTATGCAGTGGTAAGCTCTTTATTTTTCTATCGTCGACTATATCAATGCATTTATTTATTTATAGGAGTGGGTCTAAATATTTAAGTAGACATTCTCTTATAAGCATGTACCCTCAGATACTTAGTTTTCAAAAGATAAGGTATTAAAGTTAAGGATTTTCGTATCTTGACTTGTTTTTATGATAACATGTTTATAGAAAAATTTCGACTTCAAGTAACCCAAAGAATTTCCCCTTAAATTTTATGTACCTTTTAAGAATCACCCTGCATACACTCCTGTTCTGAGGTCATTTATAACACAGCCGCATTGACTGCTAAACTTAATTTCTCTCTCATAGACCGTTATGCACATTCATTTATGCGGATCTACAGGTATAGTCTTAGAATTCGCTTTCGACGTTGTTCCCTTTGATATCCTTGATTAGCCCATGGTCCATAAAATGTGATACCAAGGATGTTTCTTAAAACGCACTTGTTTTACTCCGAATATTTCTTGTTTGCATTATCTTAAGAGTTGCTAACTTGTTTTTTGAAGTTCCTTGTAACCATATAGAATAGTCAGAAATACGTCCTTCGGGCACGATAACTGCAAACCTGCACTAGATTTAGTTTTCACGTCTATTCTAATCGCGTTAGTTTTAGTTTAAGTATAAATTTTGTTATTTACGTACAAAATGTATATATTTAAACTACTCGCCCATAATTTAGGTTATCGGTTTAACACAATCTTTTTATAATTGAATTATAGGTAAAAGTATAATCTCATGTATATATCGCTTTGGGTTTAACGTAAACTTATCTTTGAAACCTGTTTTGCTTTACTGATTATTCTTTTCAACTTGCATTACGAGTGTAATGTGCATACTCTAAAACATGGTGTTAGTATTTCAAATTTTATTCGGAAACTACGAATTTATTTCAAACAGAAAGAAACTATAGCACTTATGAATATTAAACGAAGGCAGCTAAAGGAATAGAATTTACTCTATGGTATGAAGCAAAAACGAGACCCCACACGAACCTTCGTAATCAAAAATTCCTTTGAAACGTTTATTTAAGTCAATTAGTACTTCTGCAATCTAGTTTGCTAGATTTTTAAATACATATTACATAACTTGTGGGCGTTTTAGAATAATTTGTAGATACAGGCACATGGTTCCAAGAGTTACGTATTTATGTAGGTATCGGCTTAGGTTCCAATTAAATTCAAATATACTGTTAAAATGTCATTTTTAAATCATAAAGTGAAATTCATCTCAAATTTACAGAAAACCAAACAAAACCTAATACATATTCTACATGTAAATAACGTTTATTATAATAATGATGCGTATTACGCAATCTTTTATTTGCTTTTCTTTGAAAATTGGGGATTTACTATTTCGGATAAAAAGCTGCATTTTTCAAAAAAGGGTTGGTTTGCCATTTGTTTTGTTCTAGAATTCATCATAATGCAACATTTTTTTGACGTTCAATCGTAAGGCGTCCAAATTGTCTTTACCCATTTTGCATTTTGGCGAACTTAATCATTTTTTTATATACGAGGGATGCTGCTTATATTTCGGGATACGGCAACATTTCTGTTCGCAGAACAATTGACATGCAAAATTTGTAAAAAAAATGCGCAAAAGACAGATTGAAATCGTAAGCATTTTAGAGCAATGATTTTATTTTATTGCCGATTGAAAAAAAGTGAAAAGGAGTGTATCGTTGATCAGCTGCTTTTGGTGAAGAACAATTGTACTTCGAAGCTATCAAGAATTTAAATTCAGTCGTAGTAACGACATTAAAAATCGCAGAAAACATTGATGCCTTACGGGAAATGATATGGAGAAATTCAGTCATGCTTAGTCATGAACATGAAACAAATAAATAAAATTGTACATGAGCTCCTGGGTGTAAAAAAGTTATGTCCACGATAGATTCCTCATAATTCATTTGAGGCTCAAAAGCAGGCTTGTGTCAAATGGTTCCGAGAAACACTTAAGCTATTCGACTCAGGTACATAACTTCTGATATACCACATCGTTAGTGGCGGTGAAAGTTAGATATACGCCTATGAACCTGAAACGAAACAACAGTCGACTATTTGGGTGTTTTAAAATGGAGCAAAGTCAACTAAAGTTGTTCATGCTCGCAGTATTTCCAAACAAGTGAGCGCTTGTTTTGTATCAAAAACTGGGAATTGGCTACAATATATATACCATATGTCAAAATAAATTTTAGATAAAGGGAGGCAGTAACAAACAAACACTTTTAGTGACTCTTGTCTTTGATAGATTCAGTCGGTTGTTATCTGTCAAAAGTTTTAATTTG
>JAHWXV010515290.1:0-10890 GCA_024586415.1 Phrixothrix hirtus | reverse complement strand
ATTAAGGTAGGTTTGGCTATCGATACTTCTTACTGCCTCCAAATATAAATACTACAACAATATATATATATATATATATATATATATATATATATATATATACATACATACATACATACATACATACATACATACATACATGCATACATATGAAGTCAATAATCAATTAAGAAATTCAACAGGTCTTACATGCTAAACACACAGAACATCAGCTAACGAAATCTAGTTTCAGAACAATTGATTTAGAAAATACAGCTGGTTATTACAGCTGGGAATAATAATGATGGTGACAAGTCATAATTGAGCTCTAGGTTTCGCCAACGATACTTGAAAGATGCTGCACAAGCAACATATATTCAAAACTGGGTTCCCAACTACCAAACGTTACGTTAAATAATTTAAACTACTATAATACTATTACAAAATGTATAGTTAATTAGCTTGTAATAATTTACACGTATACAAATAACTTTATAATAAAAAAAATGTTTATTCAACCAGTAACTAGGGGAAGGTCATAATCCATTCGTTTCAGTTTATTTAAAAGTTAAAGGGTAGAAACAATATTGTTTTGTACATTATGAGAATTTGCAAATTAAACGATCTTGTAGCTTTAGATAAGTTACTTTTTTTTTAGTAATCGAACTGTGTCGGATCTCTTTCTTTTATACAGACAAAAGTAGGTGGAGAGCACTTACTATTTTTGGTGACTATAACGTTTTTTAAACTCAAGAAGATGCCGCCTTTGTGTCCTAATTACGTGAAGACCCCTCACGGGTGGAATTAACTGCACGGTACCTGCCTGGTCTTGCCAAATTTCGAATCCCAAATTAATTCTGGAAACTCCAACTTCGACACAAGGGGATTAATAACTTTGGCAAAGACAAATTCAAAATCTAAAAGTTAAAGACACAAGGCACTACTCAAAATCCACTTCCTCTCCGCGAACTGTATCGCTTAAAAACGAATTACTAACTACAGTATGTTTTCCACTATTAATCTTAAAATTGAATCACTTTCAACATTCGCGTTAACGTCGAGTACCTTGCAACGTTTTGTAATTATCGAGATGCATAAATAGTTTTTAAACAATCTTCTCGCATATTTATATAAATTACTTACTTGTGATTCTGCTCATATGGTTTTCGCATGAGTAGTATCTAACTGAACGGGTCACCCTGATACGTGTTTCCGGGGCACTTTACTGTTTAACAGGGGACAATACAGACATCATTGTCTGTGGGAATTCAAAACAATTGACTTCTTTTCAATGTGACAAATTTTTAATATGTAACTTTGCAATTAATAACTTTATATACATAATACGAGGTGGATCTAAATAATTTTTGTTTTTAACCTATTTATTTCTTAAGAACATGATTTCTTTCTAAATTTAAAGGAATCCTACTCTAATTAAGTTTATTAAATATGTAACGTATACAATTCCATGATTAATGCGTTAATATTACTTAAATGTTTACAAAACTCAGCAAGGGCTGACAACATGCAGGTTTAACTTTTTTAAAATCGAGTAAAGTGTTTAAAAGTGAATGAAGTGTTCAGTGATGCTAAAAAGTTTCCCTATACAGTTCAATTTATGGCTGTTTATTATGATGGATTTAATCTGATTCCCCTTTACGCAATTTTGAGCTGGGGAGGCCATACTAACTGCATCGGACTACAATTAAGTTCAAATTATTTTATCTATTAATGTACGTGTGATAAAGGAATAAGGATAAAATAATAGTCCTTTATAGGAGTATCTCTCCCGACGCTTTCTAGTGACGCTCACCTACCACGTGCTACTGTTCATAACATTGCTTTAATATATTTTTTCTTTAAAAATTTAATTTATAATTTAATATTAATAATAATAACTATTTTATTTTCGCCAAAGACAGCAATGGCCATGATATACATGTACATAAAAACAAACAAAAAATCATTTGTAATTAAATTTAAGATTTGGTACCTACTTTCAAGGCAGAATTAAACTATTTAGCTTTATTGCTAATCCCTGCTCTTGCACTTAAATTACGATCAAAGTAAAAGGAAGTATTACGAGACAGATGTACAGGTATAAACCATAAAAATATTGTTGTTAAACATTGCTATTGCATAATATTACTGTTGTCCAAACACAATTTGGTAAATATCTGCTGCCGGAAACCTTTTTGGTTGAGCAACTCAAAGTTATTTTGGAAGAGTTGTAACCAAAAGAGTCTTTCAAAGCAGAAGTTTTGCTTCTTAGCGGGTGTAACTTATAACTTCTGCAAATGTCGCATCCCTCCTGTGAATTCATAAATTCATAGGCGTAGTTGTTTTGCTGAAACGTAAGAATTCTGAATATAACAGTCAAACTATAGTGGTTAAGGATCAAAAGAATAGGACAAAGGATATGTACTCTATCAACCAATAATGACAATGTAAGGATCTTAAACTTGCTTTTCCTTGACAATTCAGCTACCTATAAGAATGTAGGATTGTCATTCTTCCTTGCGATGACATTTGAATTTTTATTAAATTAAAGCGATTTTGAATTCTAAAAGAGAATGTAAACGATTGCAATTATTTTGATTCGGTGCTTCAGTTTCTTGTTAAATGCAATTACTTAATGAGTAATACTTAAATTAAGCACCAATCTCTAAGAACATCCATTTATCGAAGCATTTATTCCAGAATTGATACAGGTAACCTGACAACGTCAAAAATCTAGAATTTCGTCGGTTTTAAAATTAAATGTTCCTTTAAGAATAACTTTTGCGATACTGACAGGCTGTTTGCAATCTCATCCTGTTATTGACATCTTGACTGTTTATTAAATTTAAATATTTGTCCTTGAATCAAAGAAAAGTTTACCATAAATTTAGTGTTAGTATATTTGCATTTATATCTCCTAATAGCACTGTATGTCTTGGTATAAATAATTTTTAAACGCATTTCGTTTAGCTCAAATTTAGTTCTTTTAATAAGGATGGTTAATGTAGTTTTCTGTAGAATTACAACTCATTTGTGTTTGCATGTATAATTATTGTATACGAAACAATCATAACAAATCCTTTTAGGTTCACAGGCCTGATATAAGTTTTTGTAACATGTTTTTAAGATTTGAATTTATTCAATCACTGTACAATCATGTTTTAAATAATACACTTATTTATTGGATACCCTGCATACATATTTATTTGTTATAAACCTTCAACAGCTATTAGCAACACAACTAATTTTATCAAATTTAATGAATTTTTCAAACTTTTAGTATTTACTTTAATGAACACAATAAACATTTATTTAAGATACTCATTTTGAACATTTTACGAAGCACAAAAGTACTAAACTTTTAAAAATATCATAAGTATACAACTTAAAGATTTTACATTTGTATTAATAAGCTAAAAACTCAACAAATTAAAAAATGGAAGGAGGCAACAGGTTTGACCTATAATATTAAGTTAAAATTGTAATTTTCTGAAATGTTCATTTTATCTTCACTTTTTAGTTAATTAATTTTACTTATTCGAAATCGCGTTATTCAACAACTTCAATGCTTACGCGTGCTAATTGTAACTTTAGACTCGTTAGCAAATGCAGCCAATAATTAATTAAGAGTATCTTAAAATTTTTAACAGAAGATATAACCTGTTTACAATGTTATAATATTAAATAGCTTTATCAATTACTTTGTTACACATCTTACATTTTCATAATGAACTTACAGTTTCCTCTTTAGTGCAGAAGTTATATAGGTTTAGTATACCCTTAATTTTAATAGGTAGGCGATCAATAATTGCGATGAACATTTTTTTGAATATTTCCTCATAAATAAACAAAAATTGTTCTTAAACATTTTTATATCTACAGTTAATTAATTCTATGAAATATTTGACAATGTACCTACTATGCTTGTAGTTTAAAAAGGTAAACATTATTATAGCTCCCTGGTTTACATAACTTTGTAATTGTTGAATTTCGTAGTCTATTTAGCAATATTATAAAACAATGATTGACAAGTAAGAAAATATAGTAAACAGTGGTGATTTAAACTAAATTTTACAAAAGGAATTAAAGTTATTCTATGGGAATAGTTAATACATATTTAAAAAGATAGAAATATTTTCGAAAAGATTCCTTTAATATGAGTTTGACATTTTGACATGTACATAAGCATTTAGGCGTTAACCTTCCTTATCTACTGCTGGGCCTCGTAATTAACATATAAAAATTACTCAGTTCTCACATTAAAAAATGAAATAGGTTATCACCTGTTTCAAATTTCTAAAATGTTACTTTAAGTAGAAATTACCTAACAATATTTCTAAGTTAAAAACGTAGTTCTCAGATTATAAAATAAATATTTAGTAAAATTTAAATTGTGCTTCGTTATAAAAAAAACTCGGGTTGGGATATATAAGCATAATGTAAAATAAACTAAAAATCGAAAGGATAAATGCTAATTATCTACTCAATACAGAAAATTCTTACAGTAGTAAAACCCGAACTTACTAAACTAAGTTGTAAAACTTAAAGAAGGTTGCGAAACAGACGCAAATATCTAACGGAATTCCAACTGTTTTCCGACATGGCACGCAACCAGCAGTTTGAAATTTTAGATCCTTTGATTGGTCAATGCAACAGCAGAAGGGAATTTAAGAAAGTTATTAAAGTAGAATCTTACAAGAAAAACCATCTTACTTCGTCGAATACCGGTGATGTAATAAACAACCTGAGCGACCGCTCGGTAAGTAGATCAACTTAATGATAAATATGTAAATCCCGAAAAATACACTGCGCGTTCAAACTTATCCAAGCATTTGAAAACGATAATGCCTCTAATTGATAACCGGCAGCAAAATAAAGTATTACTGAGGCACGGTCAATAAATTTATAAACACCTAGTTTTTTTTATAAACGGGAGATCGTAAAAGTCATTCAATCGCTCAAGAAGTAAAACTTGAAGAAATCCAATCCAGTCCATTATTTGGTATGGAAATAAATCAAACATCCAAAACTATTTATAAGGAAATAAAACAGAAGGAAGATATATTATCGACCAATTAAATGAAAATAACAAAATCAAATCAACTACATAAGTGAAAGTTTTTGAAGTTCTAAGAGTGAATAAAATGTTCTTAAACGAAGTTTTTAACAAAAATGCTTATAAGATATATTTTAACATAAAATAATTTAAATTTAAAGTTTAACAACCTGTCTACCTGTTGTGCTGATTTTTAGCTAAAGAGTCATTTAAAACTACTGTTGTATTATATTGTCACTCAAGACTTTAAAGGATCTGTAGATCAGGTTATTATATTTGTTTACTTAACAGTGTCTGTAGTGAATGTATTTCTATTTGTAGATTTAAGAATTTTTAATTGCATTTATATATATTTGCTTTAAGTTTGAATATTAATAAATGTACGAGGTGCGACAATTAAGCGATGAGATTGATGTGATAAAAATATCACTTATGTTTTTAGTCATCTTTAGTATAATCTCCTGCAAAGTAGTCCCTTTTGCTTGCACTTACTTACTCCTGCGCATCTGCCACTGCTGGTAACATTTCTGGAACTTTTCTTTTGTAATATACTCCATCACAGCTTCTTGGACATCTTCTGTTATTTGAAAATGGTGTCCATTTTGACTCTTGTAAATAGAAAAAAATCGCACAGAGCGACATCGGATGAATAAGGTGGCTATGGTAGTACTTAAATGCGTTTAGAGGTTAAAAATTGCTGCACAGACAGTGCAGTATGGGATAGCGCATTATCGTGATCAAGAATCCAATTATCAGCAATGTTTGCACGGACACGGGAACTCATTTTTGAAGTCTTTCTAAAATTTCTTTGTAGGAATATTGGTTAATTGTTTGACCAAGAGGCACCCACTGTTTATGAACAATGCCCTTGGAATCGAAGAAGCACACAAGCATGCATTTCACATTTGATTTTGAAATGCGAGCTTTTTTTGGCCTGGGTGATCCTTTTGAGCACCATTGAGAACTTTGACGTTTTGTTCCTGAATCGTACTGGTAGAGCCAACTTTCATCACCAGTGATAACACGGCTCAATAAATCTGGATTGATCTCCACTTTCTCTAACAAATCGACTGCCATATTTTTCCGTGTTTCTCGCTGTTAGATTGTGAGATTTTTGGGGACCATCTTTGCACAAATTTTTCACGTAACCAGATTTTGGACTAGTATTTGGTGAACAGTTTCCCGATTGATGTTGAGTTTTTGTGTCATCATTTTAATGGATAATCTTCGATCAGATCGTACGTTTTCACGCACCCTGTCCATGTTGACATCAGTCCGTGAGATTGGTGGTCGTCCACTGCGGTCTTCATTTTCAACATTCGTTCTGCCTTCACAAAACATTTTATACCAACAAAAAGCTTGAGCTCTTGACATAATCCCATTTCCAAAAGCCTTCTAAAGCTTACCGTAAGTTGTCATCGCATTCTCGCCCAATTTAACACAAAAAGAAATGGCATTTCTGTAACGAGAGACAAAAACACGTGTTCCCTTATTACAGCACAACTCACAACTGAGCGGCGGCATCAATGTGCCACTTGTACTAGAAGTAGCTTAGAGATCAAAGTCAAAGATGGAGTGCCTGCGTAAGCTGCAGGGTTGCCACATCTTGCAAAAAGATGAGTCTCATTACTTAATTGTGGTACCTCGTATAGATATCGTTGTGCTTTGTTACTGATCAGGTATATAATCATGTTGTAAATAAATTATTTGGTGTGATCCACAAATTTTAAAAATAAATATTGGAAGAAGTATAAATGGTTTATCTCCAGGTAAAACTCAGCGGTACGGTAAATTCATTGTCCGAATATAAGAGGTTTATCCCTCAGGCTTATTATCAATAATAAAGTCTGAAAACAGTTTTGTTACATACATTCTAAAACCTAATAATTACGTAATTTTAAAAACGCAATGCATAAATTTATTTTAATTGCTCAACACTTTCAAATTATGTAACCAACACTACGGAGACTCTAAAAGTCATCGTCTATATCTTTTGACCTATATTACACCCTGAATACAAGGCGCATTCAAACTAAGTGGCAATGTACTCACTAACCTATTTAATTTAACTGATATCAAAAATATTCACCATAAAAATGTAGGCAAGTATTTTATGTTGACACATGTGAGCGGATGGCATGGCCAAACAAAGAAATTTCAGAACCACAATGCGCCTCAGATCATTCGTTCCTGCTTGCCAAGGTTAACACTTTGCTGCATATTATCATACAGGAGAACGTCTTATACAATTTCGGGTCATCTGTAATTAATCGCCTTACGAAGGTCTTCTTCTTGCAATTCCTCGTTCACAATTAGCGACTACAGTTGTCACATTTTTGCGATCTTAATTAGTTGTCATTTGACATTTATATTTTCTATATCAAAATATAGCGATGCAGACAATTAGTATTAGAATAAGAACGATAAAACGTAATTAAAAACTACAACTAAATAAATAATTTAGACAATAAAATATTACGTATAATTAAAAGTATGAATGAAAATATAATTAATAAATAACCCCTTAAACAAAATATAAATACAATTTTAATTAAAGTATTTTATAATTCAATGGTAAAGATAGCCTAATTCATGATATTATATGTTTGAAGAAATGTAAGTTCAATGTACCTTCATCACACGTCAAAAGGTGTAAATAAATACAAAACCCGAACAGGGATAACCATCTAGTGGTAAAAGTTACAACTTAACACAGTTAGAAAATAGAAACCTAATAAATTGTTAATTATTTAAGAATAAATTTAAATAGCCATCTATGGGGCAATAATATAATCTAATAGTTAAGATAGTTTAGAAATATAGAAAACTGTAACATTTATTAATCAATTAAAATAGTAGGCCTTGTAAGCGCTAAGTATATTAAAATAATTCTCAGAAATTATATTTTATCAACAATTATGATAATGAAAGGACTATAGAAGCCAGCAATAAACACATAAACAGCAGTCTTCTAGACACTCTTACCTAAACCATATCCTGCCGACCATATATGCCATTAATCTATTTACTCGTCAACGTATATATGAACGTAATTTTTCAGGATGATTTCCGTTTTCTTACGCTCATTAAATTCATAGTTCTATATTAACACTATAAGGACGATTTGCGATAGTTACAATAGAGAATACAACTACCATAAATATATATCTAAAGTTATGATATCCGGGAGAACTTCCATTGTATTTTTTATTCTTTTAGATGCTACTGAGAGGATTATTTATACAGCAAAAGGACACTTCCGCTGTTGTGTACATAGCCCCAAAACAGTACGAAATAGAAAAACATGTAGGGCGACTTCCATTTGCTATAATATTTCGTAACCTAGACAAGGTATAATGAATAAAGGATTCCTTGCCAATTATCCCCTCAGCTAAATACTACTTTTGAAATTCACTTTAGCACCCACAAATTATACATGCGAAAACATATAAGTTACACTTACAATATCATCTTGACACATAGGATTAACACATGCATGGAATGCATGGGAAATTTTGTAGCGTAGAATCATAGAATTGTAAAAAGAATAACATGTAGGAATTGTACAGTGTAAATAATGAGTTTATGAATATATGTATAAAAACAACCACACCTTTATTGAAGATCTGATTCAAATCTTAATACCGAATACAGTACATCAAATAAAAATATACAGGTTAAAATATAATACGTATCATTGAAGCGCAAAGATACACGATGGGACAGGTGAAAAGCCTTATAACATTACCTTTGTAAACTAAGGCGGAGGATTATAAATTAAATATTGAACCTCTTGAGAGGTTTCTTGCACTATGAGCTAAAGCTGCCGAGCCAGTCAAGTTAACAAAGTCAACTTGACACCAAATACTTTAATTCAAGCTCTCTAAACAGTACAAAGTACGAGAGCAGCGTGACACAGTGTTCATAGACGCTTGAGCAATGTTAGACAGCGTTGGCTAAAAGGTATGGTGAGCACAACTACACCATGATGATAGCGTTGTGTGATTTGCATACTGGACTCGTACAACGGATTTTCGGTTCAAAGTGGTGACGATGTATTTCATCATCCCTCACAATTGTGTCCGAGAATTTTTCACGATTCTTTTACTGCAGTACATTTTTTAATAATACCGTGAACAGAATATCTTTCTTGATACCAAGTGTTCAAAAATTATCGTGTACACAGTTCCATTACTTGGTTTCAACACATCATACGGCTATTATAGAGTTACTCGCTTATTCAATTTAATGCGTACATTAACCGCTACAGTGCGCTCTTCTGTGAATTTCCAGTGAATCGGTCTTCGATATTCCGATGATAAATTTCTTGAGGATATGCGCTTTGCATCATTAAAAATGAGATACCTGTGAAACACATTTAATTGATCTCCACCGAATAAAACCAGCTCACGTGACGTTTTTTTATTATTACTTCTTGCTTTCACGTGTTTACGCTCTTTGTACCATTCCGCTGTTACTGCCTTCCTTTAAACGACCTAATACAAATACTTTCGAAGTAAAATACGTTAAATAAACAAAAATTAGTAAAAACTAATTTTTTTATAAGAATGTATCAAATATTCATTATCGTCTAAGACATTAAATCTTCTCAGCGTTATTTAAAATTAATGACATGATCGGAATAAGGTAGGATACTCAGAACCAGTATCAGCATAAATGTATGAAATTTGACATTACTTATTTTCGTTCCCTTACTCTTTTATATTTAAAAGCACTACCCTATTTTTTGTGTAGAAAATTCTTTATCTTGCACATTTTTCAACAGTAACTCGTTTTATATTCTTAAAATCACTGTCACGTCTCAGAATACATTTAAGACACTCATTGCAAAAACAATCAAATGAACGTCACCGCATAGTTAGTTAGGTTAGCTGTGGAAAAATATAGCAACGATGGAATACCCTGCAAATAAGTCACAATTAAGTAAAATTTGATAGCCACCTATCCTTTTGTGACTAAAAACCTGATTTACCGAAGCTGTAGTGAGATAGATGCGCACTGCATATAAAAGTTTACCTGAGGCTAAATAAGAAATCTTCAGATGATTTGAAACAACGCAAAATACTAAATACAAATAGCTTATAAAATTTATAGGAATAACTAATATAAGCAGTAATTGATATTGTCGTAATAACCACTCAAATGTCCACAAAAATCTTAAAATAAAGAGATCTCTAGCGTTACCTCAGGATTTACGCATGTAATCGATAACTACTTTAACAAAGCTGTATCACCCAAAATTTAATTATTTCTTTAGCTTACAAACAAAATGTCATTATATGCTAATTAAGAACTATAACTTACTGAGTCACGTTTTAATTACATCACATCAACGTTCGATAATGAAGTCATAAAATCCCATATTCATATTTACTAGAGTAGCACATAAATTAATTTCCGCTATGTTTAATTGAATACTTCAAGTTAATTGGTATGACACAGTTATTGTTTAATGGCGAAAATAGCTAAATTCTAGTAATTTTTAGCAAATTAACATCTGATTTAGATATAATAACTTACTGAATTAGAGTTAATATTTGACTAAATGGAACGCGTACAAATAACAAAAATAGACGAATTATATTCCCATAATTTAGTCAATTTTTAATCAGCCCGCGACTAGCAGATAATTTAATTTATGCACATAATTTTGGGGATGCTCAATACTTTACGTAAAAATAAGATCACTTATGTTTTTCCTTATGAGGATATCTGACAATGAGTATCGGCGTTACCTTCTATCTAATCACAAAATTTACTCTCGATAGTACGATAAACAAAAACTTACAACTGTTATATATATATATATATATATATATATATATATATATATA
>JAHWXV010515044.1:0-16245 GCA_024586415.1 Phrixothrix hirtus | reverse complement strand
CTTTTGTACATAGGTAAGTTGATTCCAATCGACTTATTTTGATCCCCAGAATACGTGGTAGCTCTATGTCCCAACAGTTTTGAGACACCCAGTATATATTGAAAGTGATTAGTTCATAGGAAATATTCTATTACAGTTAATCAGTTCGACACCTTTAAACAAATAAGGATTTTTTTACTCTCGCTTACCTTCTTTGAAATATAGGTAAATAGATAGTATTATTTTGGTCCAAAATTTTCGATGTGGTAATTTTAGTAAATCTCGTGGGTTCGAAAATTATGCTTTTAGAAATTGGTCTGTGTGTGTTTGTATATGAAAAGGATATCTCGAAATGTTAAGACATAAATAAACAAAACTTTATATCTAAATTTGTCGCCATCCGTACACGCAACTGTAAGATTTTGATTACAATCGGATAACCAAAAGCAACACTTTACTCTTGTTATTTTTTGGTTTTTCGCGATTTTCTTGTTAACGGCTCTCATGTTTTTTTAAATTTGCTAAGTTTCTTACGACTAGAACTAATCGAATTCTGTGAGAAAATTCCTTGAAGCGAGTTATCGAGGAAAATTTCCGGAGTTAAGCAGCGTTTTTCGCGTCCAGTAATTTGATTGGGCGACCGTTGCAGTTATCGTTATCAAAATAAACGCAAATAATATTTTAAGTATTTGTGGACATTATTTGCATATCTGTAATATGTTAGAAAAAGTCGTGTGTTGTCTCACACCAGATTTTTCCAAAAAGGTATGCATTTGACTTTATTATGTTATCACTCACTGTCGTTAGTTAGCACATTTACATTTTTCAAAGTATTTTAAAGGAATCCTGTATAAATGGACATAATTAGTTACTGATCTGACGTAACAAGTAACAAAACTTAGAATCATATTAAAGAAAATGATTTAAGCCATTAATATACGGGAGATTGCACAAAAGTTATGAATTTGAAATAGTTTATTGGAAATAAATTAAAATTTAAAAGCATTGATAATTGGACCATAAATAATAAACACATTAACGTAGAACGCTACATCCTTTAGTTTATGAAGTAAATGAGCGCGTGTGAGGAACATCTGCCTCTTGGGACATCACCACAAGTCAGCAGCCTTCAAATTAGGTAATGGCGCTGGCCAATGAACTTCTTTAAATCTAGAAACTAGTTGGTGGATAAGTAGGTCGCAATAGGTACATGGATTGTCGCTTAGTAGGGGCTGTAGCTCCATCCTATTGAAACTGTAGTTGTGGTAAGTTGTGATGGGATAGCGCCGGAAGTCAAAATTGTTCAAGATGGCAAAGTAGCAATTGTCGGAGATGGTAACGGCGTGACTTTACTCATCGCCAAATGAAGCAATGGCATACCATTGTCGCGCGTTCACTATGAAATAGATTCTTATGCAGCTAGCGCGAGTTTTTTGTTGCCCACTAATTAAGATTTTTCTTGGTCACTTGCCCAGAAAGTTTAAATAAGCATCGTCGGACATCTGGAGATCAGACAGAATTTCCAAATTGGTATTCATGCGTTGCAGAAATTCTGCTGTAAATAAGTGTCTGCCAGACATTTGACAAATGTTGCACTACCTGCAGTTTGTTGATATGGCTGTAGGAGCATTAAAACGCCCTGCAATCGCTGCGACATCCGCTGTGCTCTTGGACGCCCCGTATTTTTCGATTACAACATGAAGCGATGTTGTGAAACTGATTTATTCATTGTGCTGTGGTTGTGCAAAATATTACTAGGGTCATAGAACTCAGAGTTCAGGAAATATTTGAAATAAAAGCCGCAGTTAGCAATGAACTATACTGTTCCAAAGCGAATAAGAAAACTGCGTTAAATTCGTGTGTTTAGAACATGTTACGAAATTGATCCATAATTTTCTTCAAAGTTTCAGAATTATATATGGTTGTTTTGAAATAGTTTCAGAAATTCAAACCATGTTCTCTACTTCTCACGCATTCACAACATGAAAGAAAAAATTTAGGTCCCTTTTGAAAATTCACTAATTCTTATTATTTGTGAACTGTTCGTATCCTCCAAACTAGTTACAGTTAGTAACCATTTGTTGAATGATGTTTGAGAAAAAAACGATATTTTTACGGGATTTTTACACATTTAATGAGCAAGGAAAAGTTAGATCATATACATAAAATTTACTATCGTAAAAACGTAGAAAGTACGCAAAGTCTGGAACTATTGATTTTAGAAAAACAAATACTTGGGCACGTCAATTTAGATTTCTAGGTAGCTCTATTTTAGGAATATTTCTTTGCGTATGTCTGTGGTTGTTATAGTAACAGGTCATATGATGCTTCATTTAAAGTATATTTTATTCTAAGTATGACCTGTAAGTTTGATGAAGCTTGGGTAGCTCGCCTAAAGATGGTAAGCACATGTAAATATCGGAGGTGCTGCCATGAAATCAATAAACTAAATTTCATCAAACTTGCAGGTCATACTCGGAATAAAACTACATTTCAAGTGTCACATGATCATTGTTGCTATTTAAAAAAACGACAGTATTAAGATAGCAACCATAGATATGTGCAAACAAATACATGAAACTACCTAAAAACTAAATTGATATGTCTGGGCGGTATGTACGGAAATTAATAGTTTCCAGACTTGGCATGCTCACGGTTTATGTGTGTGGGAACTCTGTGATCTATCAAGGTGGTAATTGCCACACTCGTGGACACACAAACATAAATAACACGCTTCACATTCGAGAATCTTTATTTCGTTCTAAATCTACAAAATAAATACAGTTATAAATTGTGCCTTTTAATGATGTTTTATATAGTCTTTAAACGTTGTGGAATGTCAGAGTTCCATTCTTGCGTGCTTTGCACCTTTATGTTATTGGCCTGACTTTACTTCCTATTTATCGTTAGTTATAAATTTACATGTATTATCTTTAGCTACAAATATACATACTTAGGTTTTTATACTTATTTTATGTTGGCTTCAATTTCTGAGATGTTATCTTATTCTAATTGACTAAATTATATATATTTTAGTTTGCGTAATTTGGCTCGACTTTTAAGCCGTGAAATGCGTGACTTTGCATTTGCGAAATGTCTGTCCCATTAAATTGCTATCTTGCATAGTAACACATTCTACCGTCTGTTCATTTACATTATGTCGCAAGCACTCTGTAACTTGCGCGTCAATACTTTTAATTACAAATTAGGTTAATATAATTTATGTCCCTTGTCTTATCTTTAAAATAATCTGTTGCAGTATAATCTTAACACTCACTGTATAGCTTATTCGTTTTCGTTTACATTTTTTATTATTTTAATAAAATCCTTTCCAACTGTTTCATATTTTTAATGTAACATTAAACACGTCAAATTGCGTTAGTTCAAATACCTATTTATAAACAGAACAGTCACTGTAATTTAATTCGTCTCTATGTCTGTGTTTATAGTTTTATTCAGGTCGGTGTAGTGGTCAACGTTACAGTCTAGTATTCGAGAGGTCCTAGGTTCGATCCTCGGAGCTGCCTCTGATTCAGTTTCGAGTATTTTCCTGAGCGACAGACATTTCTGAGGTAAATGCCAGATATGTATTTCCACTCATTCCTACCCTTGAATCTTCTTACAAATCAATTCTTGACTTTTACCTATCCTAAATTTCCATCCTTTGCTAAAAAAGGTCTCAGTTACTTCTACAGCGGCCCGACCCCTTATGGGGGGATTGAAATAGCAAAGATACTTCATTTTACCAGGTCGTATTTGTTTTAAACTTACACTCAGAAATCAAAAATGTTCTTTAAATGCATTCTACAGTTGTTGGATTAAATAAAATGGATACCGGGTAATATTCAAGACGATTACGCATAAATGCATAGTAAAGTATTAATACGATGGAAGGATCCCCAAGAATTTTTGAAGTTCTGATAACAAATCCAAGCATGCAAGAAACAGAAGAGCATATGTTTTCAACATATTTTAAAAAAGATAACTTTTAAACAAACTAAACACCCAAATCTTTAATTTTAGAAATGTTTTGAATCTCAGCACCATTGATATAATATTTAGAAGCAGTTGGATATATTTTGCGAGTATACGTTATTTTGCAATATTTGTCGACATAAAGTTTTCGTTGGAAATTTCTTTCGTGTTTAAATTTTTAATTTCATTTTCCTTCAACCAATCTTCATAGGTGCTATATAAATTCGCAGCATTTAGTTGTAAAGTAAAGATTTTGATAAGTTTGGGTTAAATCAGGGTAAAATGCGGCTTTTGGCAGTAGCCTTTAATTTGGCACATATTTAGTTTGAACAGCACTTTTAAAAAAATGAAACGTTGCATGTTGATTACTAGTTCAAATTCTACACTAGTAAACCTTAACAAGACATTTTCCTTAACGTGAAAGCTGTTATCTTTCACAACATCCCAAAGTATTTATATTTAAGTATAGATTTAGAAAATCTTCAAAAACGTTTGCCAATAATAATACATCCAAGTTTAAATATATATCTTGGTAAATACTCGCGGGTTGGAATAAGTTGTAATGCGACCGTACATAGAAGACTGCGTAATTTCTTAAAATTTTACAAGAAAGCATCGCAAAGTACGTCATGTTGCGAACGAAAATGGTAATATATCGCCCGAAATAATTAAATATGAAAATTACCTTTCAGCGCATTGTCGCTGTTACTTTAGCCACACAATTCAGACAAAAATTTTAATAGAACATAGCACACTATTCTGCGCCAGTACGACGCCCTAATGGAAATTCTCTGGTAAATTAATGAGAGAACAATGCAAAGAAAGTGAAGAAAATAGTACAAACGTATGAATTTTTACGTCTAAACTGCTAAATTATAAAATATTCGTTACTAGTGAGTACATTGAAAAACATAATCATTATTTTGCAAATGTTGAATGATACAATAATAACGCGTCATATACCATTAGAGTTCAAACAAAATTCTTGGGTGAAGATGCGGTTTGTGCCTAATGACAACTCTTTTTAGAATCTTTTGAAAATCTCAACATTGTTTATTAAATAAATAATATAGAAATAAGTTTAAGAGCGGCATCAATGATTTTAGAACAAAATTGTGCCTACTCACATTGATTTATGCATCTTGATGCTCCCTCCCACTTCTCAGAAGATTTTACGCAATCCCTACTTAATTTCAAAAGTATATGTTCTAAGTTCAATGTAAAAATCTTATAAGTAGTCAAGAGTGTGCGTTATTAAAATAAAATTAAGGGACTGGTAAACGTTTAGTAAAATTAGTAAGTAATAGTGAAAGAAAAATTATTTTTTAAGATCATCAAGCTTCAACTAGAATATAGATAACAAACAATGGAATAGAAACAGAATAATTAGAGGAATACTTATAGCACTTTAATGTAACAATAGATTAGATGTAAAAAGAAACAATTAGATGCGTTACAAGAGGCAATGAAGAATTACAGGGGAAAATGAAGGTGAAATTTAAATATTCAAGGAAAGTAGGAGACAATACATGTCTTGTGTCTCTGTTTACGGATAATTGGCCTCGGACTTTAATAGCACATGCGTTATCTAAAAATGTTTACATTAGATGATGACTACATAGACGGGTACAAATGAATTTTGTTTCCATAGCCGTGAATTTTTATAAACAAAATAATTATTTTAACTGCTAAGAAAGAATGTTCCTTAAAATATTTTAATTATATTATAGTTCAAATGTACCATTTTAACTTCCCTGATACATGATAGAATAGGGAGGTTATTAGAATTGGTCAAAATTTCACATGTACCGATTTTAACAAATCTGCACGTTCTGAGGTCCCCTGAATACGTTAATGTTAATTTTAGCGTGATGTATGCCGTCGTGTATGCTCAAGTTTCACCCACGATAACCCAAAAACGACCCATCGTTTTGCTTTTAAATTTAGAATTGAAAAGCTTTTGATGGAAATCACTGAATTGGGTGGAACAAAAATTGTTCAAGATAAGCATGTATTAAATGCGAGGATGTATGAAATAATCGTATTTGAAACAGTAGCATTTTTGAAAATGTTTCCCTCGCGCGAGGATCCAACCAGCGGCTTCTGAACAGATCCCAGCCACTCCAAGTGGCATATATGGTTATATTAAAATAGTGCCTAATAATAAAAAATCTAAATTTCATTTCCCGAACGTAAAAATAAACTCGAACATCCTCGAAGTTATTAAATGGGCTGTACATTTTAGAAAACGCGTTTTTTCCATTTCTAGCTTAAAGAGTGCAGTGAGCTAAATACACAAAGTGATGTTGGGGAAAATAGTAATTGGCACGTCTTAAGAACGTCGATAATGTAAGTTACGAATAGCTCACATTTCTTGATGTAGTAGCTAAAATTAGTTAAACTATATCAATTATTTACAAGGTCGAGGCCAGCAAACAATATAAAGTAATTAAAATTACATTGGATTATTAATTATATGCGCGAGTCAATTGCTCGCTTAAGAATATTTACAAAACAATTCTTTTGGGCAAGACCAGCATACCAGTATACAGTGAGTAGAATCAAAGTCAGATAGCATCAATCAACACTCCGAGCTAGGACACCAAACACAACTCATTAAAAGACAATGAAAATTCAGTAATTTTAATTTCAAAAGTGCGCTTTGAATAATACCAACACCACTTTAATTAAAAAACTAAACAAACTTTTCTTAATTTATTAATAAATACAGAAGCAAAATATTGACATTTATTTCCTTTGAAGCTGGAAATACGATGTTTACCGTTGGGTTTTACTGTTAAAACTGACAAAGCCGGATTAACGTCAAAATACATTATACATCCTAAGTTATAATATTATTTGTATTGTTAATGTTTATTTATGTTGCAGGCGCTAGCGTAAAAAATGAAGCTTCATTAAATAATAATTAGATATAAATTAACCAGAAACATTGATTATTAATACTTTTTTAAACATCAATGATATATAAACCTTAATTAATTGCAAATTTTATAATTTTCTGCTTTTTACAATAAATGTTATATGAAAATTGAAGTATTATTGTGTATTTGTTATTACAGAAGCTTTTACATGTGTAAATATTAATGGACAGATATTGCACAAAAACTTAGGTAGAAATAAGCTACCATATTACCTAAAATTGATAGTTTGATTGTCGTTTATAAAGACAAAGCTCCGCCGGATATCCGAATACGCTGATACCAACCTGATAGCAACACGTTGATTACGATGTCGTTCTGAATTAAATTGCACGATATAGGTAGTGTCCGGTACCGTGGTTCGTAAAATTTTAATAACTCGAGATCCAGTATGTTAACGAATTTAAGTCTATCAACTCGCAGGCATTAATCCAATTAGGTGTGCCGAGCACTTAATTTGTGCAAAATTCGAACTTAATAAGCAAAATTACCGATGATAGAGCAGCGATATCGAGTTGGAGAAGCAGCCCTTATTTTTTCGAGCAGTTACCGTCATTACTGTCGGTTATAATAAGATGGTACAGTCTCTGAGACCATTTAAACGGTCTGAGAAATTTTTAGCGGGATCATTGCTTGGCTCCCAGGAGTTCTGGATACTTGTAAAGCAAGTGTTTTCCAATAATCCCATGGCTAGTGGAAACGCCTATTTCAAAACTTCAAGTCGTTAATAAAAGTTACTTAGATTGGCCATTGCGTTTTAATTCATTTGTCCAACTGCGCTTTATGCCCACTATGTTATAATTAAAATCAGATTATAGCATATATTATAATAATGAGATAAAAAGGGAATTAGGAAAAGTATTCAGAAGTTTGGAAGAAGTCGGGAAATAGGGGCCCGTTCCTTTTTTGGCCGTAGCTTTGGGCTGAGGCTTCGATTATTACAGTTGGGATTTTGCCGAAGTTGTAAAGATGTACCAAATATCACGTTGTCACGGGGCCTACGATTTTACTTCCATATCTGAGGGGGCGCGTTTACATTTTTTCGCTGAAAAATGTACCGACCTACGTCCTTTGGGCATGGAGGCAAATATGTTATGTTATAAATGGAAATATTAGTAGATAGGATAGGCAAATGATAGGACAAGTAAATAACCACCAAGTTAATTTTTTTGCGTTTTTTGATTTAGTCTTTAGGTATACCTTTAGATGTAGGCGGCGGTTTAAGGGAGGTTATATAATTAATAATGTATTATTATATCACGCTTGGTACCGTCAGCAGTTATCTGGGGCGTACATGCATCATTGCGACAAAAAGTGTTAAGAACCTCGCTTGTGCCTGCTTGTAATTATTTGGCGCACTTTCTTAATGTTAATCCGCAAAATCTATTTATTGCCCAGGACCTGTTTGTGAACAAAAATGACGAAGAGAGATGAAGAAGACATGGATCTAAAGACTAGGATCCTTACTAAAAAAAAAAAGGTGGGTTCAAGAAAATCAGTGGTCGAAGCACTCGTTCTATATTGCAATGTGAGACAGATCTTAGGAAAGTAAACGGAAAATCTGTGATGCATTGAGGCATGCTGACAGATAGCCGAAGTAGCCGGTTAACGAGGCCACTGTTTTAGCGAATTTATACCTTAACAACCCCGCACCACGTGATTGCATTAAAAAGGGCGTGGCTAGGAATCGACTTAGTGATACTTATTGGCGTACTTTTTTCGGGATACGCAATCCCACCTCCTTACTGCGTATTGTGGCGCTGAGGGGTAGCGGAAGATACCTGATTAATAGGGAAATAATGGAAATGTGTGGCAAGCCCTACATAACTCAACGACGAAAACGGACATCAAATGCTTAGAAATTTGGGGCTTTTTGCTTGTTAGGCTGTTTGATTGTATACAAATAGTTTCATTATAATTAAAAATATGTGGAAAAAGGATTTTTTATATCTTCTGATTTAGGGCGTACTTCCTGATTAATGTATAAAAAAGTAAGTTGCCCCCCGCAGATCTTAAAGGATAGCTATTTTGCATATCTATTTTTATATAAATAAAAGTGACAAATTGTCCTAGGAAAAATGATATTTTTATGTTTATTCTAACGGGATTTATATCAGTTAATATATTAACATATTTAAAATGGAATTTTAAATTTAAATTTGTGATGAAAATAAATTTATTGATTGACTTTTACCATTATATGTATTTAATTTAAATTGTATTTAATTACAAAAAAATGAAAGGTTGTCTCTTCTGATTTACAATTTCTATAGGTCAAGGTTTGGTATTTTCAAAGACGACTGCCGCATGAATTAATTTTGTAGGAAATTACTTTCTGGAACCATTTATTTATACAAATGAGGATAATGAGGTAACGATGATGGGGCAACTCATATCGAACGATTCATTAAAACAAAGGAAATTACAAAATGATAGATCCAACATTCATGTTTTTAGTTTTAATTATTCTTTAATTACTGGGAATTTGGTAATGCCATGTTGGATGTGAAAATTAGCCGGTTGTTTATATTTAATAGTAATGATAATCTGAGAACCTGCGACATTTCTAAATCAACACTCGATTATTCCATGCTTGCATGTTACTTTTTGTAATAAAAAGATAAACGAAAGAAAGTGAACAAGGCGGCCTTGAAGGCGCGACCATATATCAGAGAACCTCAAAATATTCAGACCTGAGTTGTTAATTTACGGAAAGTTCCTTTTTTAACAAACTACATGTTTTTTACATAAATTGTTAAAAATGCTTGTTTCTTTTATAACAACTCAATTTGGAGCGTTTTTTAATCGGTGGCCGAAATCTGCAGATAAAAATCTCCTAAAAAATTCGAATCATTTTTGTCACAAAAGTGTTTATATAAATTACTCTGAAATTCTGAAAATTTAATTTTTAAACAATTTAAATGACTCAGGTTCCGCAAAGGATAAAAATAGACCAAAATGTCTAAAACCCCACGTATTCTAAAAGACTTTATTGCAAAGTGTTTCAACAATTAAAAAATCTATCAAAATCTGTACAGTTGAAATTAGCACAATTTATGTTTAAGGCATAAGTTTTGTTGACCCAAATATGACCAAAAATCGACCAACAAATTACTTGTTTTAAATTTAGAACAATTCAGAAGCATTATATCAAAACTTTGGTCATGAAGTGGTGTAATGGAAGAGATTCCAGAAAATGTGTCAATAAATATTGCTTAAAAACGACAACCTTGCGGTTTGTGGTTGTATAAAGATTTTACCCAAGCCTCTTGGTGTTGATTTCTTTCTGATGTGATATCGAAACCGGTCTTAAAAAATCGGTTACTGCTTCTCACAATCTCCTCTTCTTGGAAAGAAATTGGTTGCTAATTTACAGTAAATATGTTTGGCTAGATCTAAGGTTCCCAAGATGTTATATTTGTTTTTCGATGCACTTAGGCTTCGCAATGCGTTCGAAAATTTGTTTTGTAGAAATGTAAAAAAAACTTCTAGTACTTTAATCTTCATAACTGACAATTCGTCCTTTATTTCTGTTGTATAAAAAATATCATTATCAGATAATCTAATGATGACGAAAAAATGACGTTCACAAGAACGAGTTGTTGAGAGGTGGGTACAATTAGAAAAGCAAGCTTGGGAAAATTATTCGGCCATGAATGGATGCCTCTCAGAAGTTATGCAGTTATTGTGAACAAAAAGCGTAATTTTCAAAAGGATAGATGTAAATTGGAGAATTAAAGTAAGATCATAAGAAACCCAAAGTTAGGCAAATTTTCAAGAAAAATGTGACCACTTTGTAATGATGGCAAGCATCAGAGAAAGATGCTTATGAAACAGTAACAAAATTGTTTAAAACATTACCAAATAATGTTTCGAATTTTGGACAGAGTTAAATAAGAAACGAAAATGAACTGTTCATCAATCACATTGTCTTGTTGATGTCAAAGGCATTTTCTTCTGAATCTCTTCATTGGCAGTTTTTTCAAATTATTCTAAGTAATATCAGGGATTACTCCTTGTCTTCGAAATATTTTATCCAACTTTTTAATTGCAGCTAGAATTTGCCTTTAAAAGCCATAAATCTTTTTGAAATCTTGTGATGCTGATTCAGATACCCTGGAAAGATGAACAATTTGAAGAAAAGCTTTTATATAAGTTGGTCACAAGCATTTAGGGTTTAGGATTAAAATTTTGTATCTGGTAATTATCACCTTCATAAAGAACCAGTCTCAGTTAGATTTTCTGATTACCATACAGGCATCGGTTGTAAATGCATGAGAAAATGAAAACTAAAGGCGCGCCCTTTTTGTTTTCTATATTTTATTTGTTACACATCTTTTATTTTGCAATGAAGCATGAAATGAAAGTTATGACGAAAGTAAATAAACAACTTTTCTTCTATCAACCAATATCGTCAAAAAACGTTATTATTTACTTTAATAATTTTATTTAAAAATGATTAGATAATATGGTTACCAAAGCGTAATATTGTGGTTAATTGATTTGCAGAAACAGGTAAGTAAATATTTAAATTTAGACAAAATTCCTAAGAAAGATTATTATGCAGAACATCAATCATACATGACCTATTGATTGCACTCTTTGGCATTTTATCGCATAAACTTTTAGTTTAACGTAGATTGCCTTGCCATGGGCATTTTACAGAGACGAAAATATTCTTAAACGTCAAATTTAAATAAATTCATAAATTGTAAATACAATTTTGTTACACTGCATTTTCCACATATTTGTTATGTAACAGCTACTTAGAGTATACAATTAATACCCGAGAGGGCGCTTTAGTGTTTGTACTAATTTTTAAATATCACTCAATAAAACAATTAAATGTGAAAGTACATAAGTAAATATATAATGTTCTCGAAATAATTGATGTTTGCATTGTAAATTATATAACTTTAAACAAATATTTTGTGTACATAACAACCTGGTTAGTGGTTAGGTGCTGTGTCAAAGTACATCTACCAAGTCAAGTTGTTCGCATTTGCATAAGTCGGGGGCACTGTAGTTATTATGGTAACAATGCGGGGCGTTCTTGTTATTGAAGTAAGTTTATTTAAAAATAAATAAAACTGAGGATGAAAATATTACCCAGTAGTTTTAATTTTTGTCACTAGATGGTACAGCGCTGGTTTTTCAAATCATGCATTTCATTTAGTTTGATTAACACAAAGGGGAAAATTATAATGTGTAATCTACTATATTTAAGACCTAACGCGACTAAAAACAACAGGAACAGAGGTGACACAATAAGTATTAATTTTTAGATATAATTTCAGTGCACATAAAAAATATAACAGACAAAACTTTCAACGTGTTGGTTTCTATTCTCTATTGCTATATCTAATCATCTTGGTAATTTGATTTTATGTTCATAAAATAATCTGTTTGAATCAGGCTATGAACGCGGGACATACCCCAGCCGCCACAGTAATGGCTACATTCAAGAATGCGGCGGAAACTTGTTCATACATTTTCTATGCTTTTTATTTAGGTTTGTTTATTTGACTACTCGAAGCAGCTTAGAGCATTTCGTTGTTATAGTTTTAATTATTAACAATAATTATTAATATAGCAACACCTTGCTCCAAATTGCTTCGATAGACAAACAAACAAACCTATGGTTAAACCAAAAATATTTAAGTTGGTTTATTTTGACATTTGTTTAGTGTTAAGTAAAGTCAGGCATATTTCAAACTATAGCAAACACAAAACGTTTCAGTTTTGAACCTCCTTTATTATTGTAAGTTTAGTTCTGATTAAATGCCTATTGTCGATGTTGCTGTAATTGGGTACGCTCAACCGGATTAGAGCTAACACAACGCTTTAATAAATTAATAATTTGAATCTCACTCAAGACCAATTGTACAATATTAGTTTAAACTTCAAATTGCTTAAACTCAAGAGTTGTATTTACAACATCTCAACAAAATTTGAAACTATAATCAAAAGCACTGTTCCATCGCTGGGCGATAATTTCTTACCGTCTGTATCATTTATTTCGCATAAATCTTTTATAAGCATTTAAGCTTATGAATAATTTTGATGCCAATCAATGCGAAATGTTTTAAGATTTTCTCCGGCTGCGCCATCTTAAATAAATAGGTTTTTTGTCTCAGAAACTATTCATATAAAAATTAACATTCAGATCGAAAATACAATTAATAATGAACACGGTACGACTAGTAGGATCCCTGATTTACAAATGTTATTTAAATTTATTCTGTCGACAACCAAGAGTTCAGGAGATATAATTTTTTCAGACATTTTGGCATATTTACCGTTATCCATGGAATAGTTATATGTTGTTCAAAAGTATTTACAATGAAAATGTAGATGTGAAACTATTGTTTATGCCTCTTCTAAATTGACTATGTCCATACATTTTTCTTCCTTTTGTTACCAATGAGTAGTCCCGTTATTTTGGCAGTCTTCGCAACACCGTGCACCCACATGATGATAAACAAAAGTATGTCCTGTAATTGAAGAATACAAAATTTAAAATTGTATCTGGTAAAAGGATTTTGGTGTTCCCAACCAGTTTGAATTTCATCATATATCCGGACTAAATTATGAGTAGCTGTTCCGTCTGTAGACCGCAGTGAAGATAGCCGAGACGCTCCGAAATGCATCGTGACGATGAGAGTGTAAATTGCATTCGTATGAATGTTGGTTGCGCAAATATAAAAAACAGAATGCGCGAAGACAGGACAAATTTACGTAACATTAGGAAATAAGAGATCCTGAGAACCATAAGTCTTACGACGTTCATTTGCAACGTTATTTAACACACAATTAATAGATTTTGAGATATTAGCAAAAGCCGATTTTGTTCAACACTTTTTTAAGATGGCGGACTTTTGGTATGTTACAAAATACACCATTGCATGCCTATATACAAATATTCAGATTTTCAGCAATTACTTCCTTCATATCACAAAAAGTTGTCTAGTTCGATGGGCTAGTGAGTCTTGTGGCGATACAACCTTTAATTAGTTTTAATGTGACATTTTGTTCACGAACTTCGTGGAGGAAGGCGTGTTCGCTAATGAGTGACGCTAACATAGTTACACCATGGAAAAACGTGCAAGCTATTTTCAGCTCACAAATTGCGTAATCCGACTAAGAACGAAGAGTGCGCGGTGAAATCGAAAGAAATCCATTGGTCCACTGACGTTCATTCATTTAATTTCTCAAAGTTGATTTTGGCATATTTTATATAAAATATACAAATGTATGTTTACACAAACAGACTGGGGCTGATGTGGACTTGTAACGAATTTTTTTGTAATTTTTTTATTATATATTATTTGCATTAATTTAAATTCAAAATTCTTTATTTAATACTAATCACACTTATTAATACAGAATTCAAAAAAATAGAGACTTCTGCAAAGGCACAAATTCAAAATTCAATCACTTTCTGCTATAAAACGATCTACATTATGCACCATTTCATACCTACGATTTCTAAGAAGAATGAAATTCGACTATATGAATCTCCTGACAGTTCTTAATTGGTCAAAATTATCTCTTTGCATATAATTTAATTTAAAAAAAATATGTTTATGCTTCATTCCGATTTTCTTTTAATTCAGTCATATTGCATTTCTTTTTATAATAAAGATTTATATTTGTTATTTAATTGTAAGAATTGCAAAGCAATTTTTTCAAAACATTTTTGCTTGCGTCGTTCAATATTAACAAAAAACAATTTGCCAAGTCACAGTAAACAAAATTATTTAATGTATTCAATTTATTCTTCCTATATTATTAAAAAAAAAATTTATCTGGTGCTAAATAAACTTTCAATTTTTCAGAGGATTCTTTGTTTTAGCTTCATCGGTTTATACTATTTATAAGCATACCTTATTGTAAATATACAAATCTCTTTAATTATCGCTCGTATTATTCTCTCTGTTAACGGTTAAGTTTGTCTGGTCTCCAACGAATCAATATTTTTTATTGTTTTAATTCTGTAAAATGTTACTAACCCAGAAACTGTTTCTTTTTGCTTCTGATAGCTGAGAAGAGCTTTATCTGGTTTTAGATGTTGTGTTTTACCTTTTTGCGTACTGATTTTATGTCTCTTTAGCCATGGTGTATATAGCTTTGAGTGTAAAATCGAAGATTAATTGATTGTAACTTTATTTTGGCTTAATAATATTGTTGATTAAATTGATTACCTTAGGAAAAGCCAGAGGTTGTAAGTTTTATTTATATTAAAAATATGAAAAGATATTTGAAATTTTTAATTTAGTATAGTTGGTACAAGATGGGGCGTGGAAACTTCCTGTTTTGAACATGTTGCAGTATAGTTCGTGGAGTAGGGAGGCGTTTAGTAGAAGGGGCGAAGTGGGATATTGTGTTCCCGCCCGTCTCAGTTACAAACATGCTTTGGTCGAGGCAGCAGTGCGCTTTTGCCGTGGAAGCGTATTTCTCTAACGGTCGTTCAGTGATTGCAGTGCAACGTGCCTTTCGTCGTCACTTCGATATTCTTCTCGCGAGGCCGTGTTTCTAATCGGAAATGTGTTTTAATGTGGGTGGATGCCTTCAGAGAAACAGGGAGTGTCTCCAAAGAAAGGAAAGGGCCTCCGAAGACTGTTAGAACACCTGAAAATGTGGAAAGAGTTCGTGTGTCCATTCTGCAGTCACCCAAGCGTTCTGCGCGTAAACAAACAATTGCACTTGGGATGTCATCCCGTTCTCTTTGTCGAATTCTTCACTGTGAGCTCCATTTTCACCCGTACAAAATAGTTGGGGTCCAACAACTGACGGAGCGGGATTATGTAACCCGACAAACATTATGTGAGCAGCTGCTTAACACCTTACCGAATGATGCAGTTGTGTTCTTCTCTGACTAGGTATATTTTCACCTAAGTGGCTGTGTGAATAAACAGAGCATGCGGTATTGGAGTGCAACAAATCCCAAAGAACTTTATGAGAGGCCCCTTCATTCGAATCGTGTCACGGTATGGTGTGTCATATTAAGAGTAGGGATCATTGGACCATACTTTTTTCAAGAAAACGGCCGTGCTGTTACCGTCAATTCAGACCGTCATGTGACAATGATCCAACAATTTTTCTTACCTGCTCTCCAAGAATACAATCTGGACAACGTGTGGTTTCAACAAGATGGGGTCACAGCCCACACCTCCAGGGTTTCCATGAGTATTTTGAGAGCAGCCTTCCCCGAACGACTGATCTCCCTGCGAGAGGACGTAAACTGTCCTGCGCGTTCGCCTGATTTAGCCCCTCCTGATTACTTCCTGTGGGGTTATCTCAAGTCTCTAGTTTACAAAGATCGTCCCAACGCCCTGGAAGACCTACGGAA
>JAHWXV010514752.1:0-11907 GCA_024586415.1 Phrixothrix hirtus | reverse complement strand
GAAGGACTTCCGAGATAAATTATCGCAAGTCAGTTAATAAATTTAAATAGAATTGTTCCTTACTTGAACGGGACTGATAAGAGACGCAACCGCTCGCGTCCACAGTAATAAACTTATTAATCTCACAACCCTGAACAAGGGCAGGTAAAGAACAGTACTGAACGCTACGTAACTAAATCCACTTTTGGGAGATATAAAACATCAACATTAAGTTCTCTTTTTGAGATCTTGCTGGTTCGATTTGCTGTTTGTGGTAGCCGGATATGGCATTGCAGAGTTATACTGCTAAAATCATGACTTCAAAATCTGAGATTGACAGCGTTCTAGCATCAAAAGATATGTTTACTTTAGAACTATGCAAAAGTAAAGAGAAACTTTACATACATGCTACCATTCGTCCGTTTAGATCTGTAATTTAAAACTAATGAAACAGAAATGGTTAGTAACAACTTTCCGGATTTGCTCGCTTGCGACTGTCAATAAGGGTCACTAATTTATTATATAAAGTATTTTATGCGCATCATTAAACCCTAACTAATTATCTTTCAATTTGTTTTTACGCTAAAGGCATGCAATGATAATTTCCATGTGTATTTTGATTTTTACTAGTAATACTAGTTAAGGTATCGCTAGGCCCACTACTAGAAAAGCGAAGTATTTCATTAGCGTGTTTAATAACAATTCACTCTTTGCAAGGAAATTCATTACGATTACTAAATATTGATTTACATACGCATCTCCTTTCAGTTAAATGAACTTCTTTTTATGCACTAAAACGTTATATAAATTCTAATAAAGAGTTGATTTAAAATTTGGAATTAAATTGTATTAGCTTTTTCTTCGATGCTGACATATGTGTAAGAATTGTGTAAACGTTTGTCATCAAATTACCAATCATTTATCATGCAATAAAATTAAAATGTTAAATATTATAAAGTAAATAAACAAGACTCAGCATTAATTACACTTTACCATTTATTTCGAATGTATTCATTATTTAATAGGTATTTAACCACAAGCGGTTAAAGATTCTATCATTATTTCCTTGATTGAAAGATATTAAGCTGACATGAGAATTACCTTGGGAAAATCTACATGAGACGTGTTGCATCGTTTACATTTTTATAAGAACTATTTCTTGTTAATTTGTAACGTATGGATTTTTATAGTTGCTAATCTACAGAGCAGGGAAAGTGTTAGGTGTCAACTCTTGCTGTTTTTTTGATAATAAACATTCGCTTAGGTTGTTGCCGAGATCAGTAACGCAAATCGTGTTTATTTTGTCAGCTCTGTTTGTTTTATAACATCGGACAATTTAAACGATATTTAGTATCATCCGCATTAATGGTTAATATAATTTTAGTTAAACAAGAATTCATTAACATAATTTAGAAATCAATCTTTTAAGAGCAAGATAAAGTTAAATTAAAAATATATTTGAATACACCGCGTATTTTACTTCTGGAATATTGCCTAGAAATTTTATTATAAAACTTCGTTAGTAAAAATTATTTCAAACTATAAAGTAACAAATCTTACGTCAATAGCAAAAAAGGTTAAAGTTTGTTTAATACAAAAATATAGAGTTATGCACTCAAAGAAATTAATAGTAACATTGAAAGCTTAGGAAATAATTGACTGAGTTACAATTCTACTAGTGTAAAGATATGTTTTCGACGCTAAGAAGGCGGGTGATATGACCTCATAGCCGGGGCATATTTCGAGCGATCCCGTGAGAAAAATGATCAAGCGAGGGATAGTCCTCGAACAGACACGCTTAAGTTAGGTGGTGTGAAAGTAATCAGCTCTTGTTTGGAAGTGTCTTATTTGTTTTAGGAGAATAATATTGCCTTTATTGAAGTTTTAACGTACCTGCCATTGCATTAGGCATTTAGGCAGTAAATCCAAATTATTTGAGGATAATAGATTTAATAAGAAAACGGCTAAGCTCCACTTAATCCTAAAATTAAAAGCGCTTTTACCACCTGTAAGTGTCTTATTGTTGTTTTCTTTGCTTACTTCACAACTGTTATAGAGGGGCTACTCTACGCCTGCCCGCATCTACAGACATTTGTTATCGTCACCAAATGGCCCAGTTTGCCTGTTTTTTTAAATAACGTAAAATTAGATAAAGAGCGCTGCGGTTCGCTTGATACAAATATTGATGAAATAAATGAATTACCCACTTGAAGTAAATCTATTAGCGTTGAATCAAAATTAATTAATTGGGACATTCTATATTTCTATTCTTAATTGTTAAAGCAAATTATTAATATCAAATTTACTGTTGTATTTCAATAAGTTACTTTTATAATTATTATTATATTTGTTGGGTACCCACACAAAAATATTTTGCCTATGCATCTTGTGAATACTGTTATATGTCGTTAGCAAAATTGAGAGTCGTTTATTATTTGTTACGGTCAATCAATTACTTCCAGCTGTAGAAACAAAATGGATTTTGTAAACAAACACTTTCGAATCTCGATTCCGCTAGCCCACGTTTCTTTTGTTACAAGAATTCAAGTCCTGTTTAATTTGTTAAGTAATCGTTGAATTTATGTTTTTCGTGCGAACTTAATTATATAAAGGTATTTTTGTGCTAAATTTTGGTTATTATTTCACCAACGTAAACCTTACTTGTATTTGTATTTATACAGCATACAATAAGATAGCGAGCAATTCAGTAAATTTCTGTAACAAAAGTCATAAAGCATTTGTTTCTAAGTAAATATGACACTTTTCTGAAAATCTAAAGTTTAGTTAGATAATTCTTAACAATATACAGGGTGGTCAGTTCTGAAAACTTGCCCTTGGCTATTTCATTTAAGGCAAACTACGCCCTAAATTTTTGCAACTAAGGTAAATATTATTTAAAGCATTTTGCATCCATTCTTAGATACAGTTTAGAATATCCTCCCTTTCAGCTTTTGATCTCGTATCCGCAGTACTGTTAGAGTGTCTGTCTTCACCTCTAAGGTAGGTCACTAACATTGTGATATACAGGGTGTTTCGTAAACATCACCTGATAGCGATTTCGAATTGAGAACGGTGGCGCCCAGCTTTTACCGATTTTGTCTCGAGTCTGCAGTGTTTAGCTTTGCAAGTATCGACGAACCAGACGACGCTTCACTGTAGCTTTGCCGGCCGTAGTTAAACACTTGTGATTATTTGCCACATGCGTTGTTATCAGTTTAGCCTGTGACACAGGTTGACATTTTGTTTCAGCGTAATCTATTTGTAATAAAGTTTATATCAGTTCGGTTTTGACCGTTGTGTGGTATAGACGCGTGTAATTAATCATGGAAAATTAGCGCAAAAAAGCGCGAATTTATTTAAATTTTGCAACGTTGCGACGTTACATGTGATTTTTTATTATTCATTGCTAATTCAATTCTTTTGCGTTCATCCAGTTTAATAACGAAATTTCAATTTCATATATTAATTTATTTGGTTAACGTATATTTCAGAAAAATGGCAACATTTCAAATTCATTTTCAACTCGATAACTTCGTTTTCATCTCTCAAGTTCTAACTTATAGGCGGCGTCTAGGATTGACACCCCGGGGAAAGCGTATTTCTGTGTGACCAAAGAATTTAATTTATTATTCCAAATTTATTTGATCTAAAATCAACTGCATCAAACTAAAATATATCTGTTTAATTTTATTAAGATAATATTGTGAATACTGTGTTTGGCATTTATTGCAATTAACAAATGGACAGTTTTCGCTTAACAGCGCATCAATGTTTCGCTGGACCGTAGTCAATTTCTAGATCGATCTAATGAATGTTGATTCTTTTAGATACAATAAGAACGGGTGGTCGTGCCTCTACTAGTTATGAGTAATTGCAAATTTTCCATTAAAATAATTGTGGTAGCAGTAAAGAATTTCAACTGACATTTCGCACTATCTAAGAATAAGTTTTATTTATTTAACGCTTCTTTGCAATAGAGTATGCAACCCACAGTGCAATAATCAAATATTATTAGTTTTTAGTAGCTGCAATTAAAATTTTTAAAAAGGAATTTCTTAGAGTCCTGTGTAATAGTATGAATTTATAAACAACAGCTATGTCCATATTTTTTAATTAATTGTGGAAGCAAAATATTGATATAATGCTAAAATGCTAAATACCGTGTTTTTCTATATTGCGCTTCCGTAATTAATTACAAAATTTGGATAAAACTATTGTTTATAATAAATATATGAAAGATTGAAGTTTTTTCCTATGAAAGACGCAAAAGTTTGAAAAATTCGGTACAAGTAAAAAGCCCGTAAAATTTAATAATTGTACAATTAAATGAACATTTATAAGGCTTTTCACCAAAAATTTTATGCAACCTAACTCAATAGGTAAAGATATAAAAGTGCAGCAACACCCGCAGACCGGTATCGCCCTATGAGGTTCATCAGTGCGGGGTCGCTGCTACACGTCGGAAAACACAAGATCAATTTGAATACTTAACAAGTGTAAATATCTTACGAAAAATAATGACAAATCCATCTATTAAGTTTAATAGGACGATGTTAATATAAATATGTGAAATATTGAAGTGTTCTCCTATGAAAGACGCGAAAGTTTGAAACATTCGCCACAAGTTTTCTTATGCAATTTTACGGGATTTCTACTTGTGCCGTATTTTTAAAACTTTCGCGCCTTTCATAGGAGAAAACTTCAAACTTCTATATATTTATATTAACATCCTCCTTTTACAACTAATAGATGTCATTATTTTTCGTTACGATATTGTCTATAGATTCATATTATAGCCCAGGGCGTTATGAAATTCTTTTTTAAAAACGTTAATTGCAAGTTCTAAAAAGTAATAATATTTGATTATTGCATCTTGGGTTACCTAATCTAATGCAAAGGAGCTTCAAACCCAAGCTGATTAAGCTGATTATATTTACTATATTCCTGGGGTTACCTATTATTTTGTGCTATTAATTAGATACTCTTGTTAACTATAGGAAACGACAATAATTGGAATAATTGGACTTCCGGCTCTGTCTGCCATTGCTAATACAATCAGCTTAATGTCAACATTGTACAACTTTTGTAAGACTACATTGTTTCATTGTTATTTTCTCATAAGCAATTGGGATGTTTATTAAATTTTTGTTAACCAACTTGTTGCTTCTTATTTGTGCAAATATTACTCCAAACAAAAAGATGTGTAGCGCTTTGGTTTGTATTCATTATATTAATCTTTTCAATATAGCTCAAAAGCCTGGCGGCCATAATTATTGCAAAAACTAATTTGCTTGTCACCACGAAATTTGTATGGAGACAGTGGTAATTCTGTTTCTAAATTGTAAGGAAACAGCTAGAATTTTCATTAAAGTGATGTTAATCCTGTTAAATATTAGTTACTTAATTTAAAATTTTAAGGTGTTAAAGAGGTTTAATTATTGCAATTAGACTGTCAACGTTCATTTTTATTGCGTCAATATCCCTTTTAATTATAGTCCTTATTAACGTGTATTTTAAATGTTAACTCCTGTGACTTTACGCCTCTAAGCTTGTATATCTATTCTTAAAACATATGACGTTATAATTATTTAGCTAATTTAAGAAAAAATCCTATTCGTTAGTTATTGCAATAACTATTGTACGCGGACTATCCAGAAAGTCGATTACATTTTCGTCTATAACCACTTTGAGCGTACGCAGCGAGCCCACCTTGGTGTCTGCGCATTCCTTGGCTCAGTCAGCATCCAGCCGTGTTAGCACGAGGTTTGTGTGGTACCTCGTCATTTCACAATAACAGTTTGAATTGTGTGTCGCAATAGAAAATCCCACGAGTTGTGAGATGCGATCTGTAGTTAGGTTTTTGTTAGCGAAAAAATGCAAACCTATTGAAATTTATCGACAACTGTGTGGGGTGTACGGAAACAAAGTTATCACTGAAGGTGGAGTGCATCAATAGTGCATTAAGTGTAAAAATTGCCGAACTAATGTACATGACAAAGAGAGAAGTGGACGACCAAGCATTGGGGCTGATGAATTTTTTGCAAAAGTCGATGAAAAGATTAGAGAAAACCGCCGAATCACAATAACAGAGCTTTCACTAAGTTTTCTACAAATTTCACCCAGTTTGTTGCATCAAATTGTTTCTCAGAAACTGGGATACCACACATTTTGTGGAAGATGGGTCCCAAATCTCCTGACATAAAATCACAAGATTCAGCATATGGCAGCGTCATTAACATTTCTGGACCCTTACGACAAAGATGGCGGCATATTACTGGATCGAATCGTAACGGGAAACGAGACGTGGGTCAAACATGTGACCTGCGAGACCAAATTGCAGTCTATGGAGTGGGGGTACACAAGTTCCCCAAAAAAGCCGAGAAATTCATGCAAACCTTGTCTGCAAGGAAAATTATGGTAACCGTTGTTTGGGACAAGAAAGGCGTGCTTCTTATTGATTTCCTTGAACGTGGAACAACAATAAACTCTGAGAGGTATTGCCAAATTTTGCGTTTCAGAACAAGCGTAGAGGAGACTTGAGTTCAAAAACTTTTTCAGGATAACTCCCGATCACACACGACAAATTGCACCCGACAAGTCCTTGAAGATTTTCAGTGGAGAACTTTTCCACATCCACCATACAGCCCGGACCTTGCGCCCAGCCACTTCCACCTCTTCCAAAAGATGAAATTGTAGCTCGCAACGCAGCACTTTCATGACGATGAGGAACTCAGGGAGGGCGTGACCAATTGGTTGAAGTCTCAGACGGCAGAATTTTATCGTTATCACTGAAGGTGGAGTGCGTCAATGGTGGATTAAGTCTAAAAATGGTCGAACTAATGTAAATGACGAAGAGAGAAGTGGACGACCAAGTATTGTGTCTGATGAATTTTTTGCAAAAGTCGATGAAAATATTAGAGAAAACCGTTGATTCACAATAACAGAGCTTTCACATAGGTTTCCACAAATTTCGCGCAGTTTGTTGCATGAAATTGTTTCTCAGAAACTGGGATACCACAAATTTTGTGCAAGATGGGTCCCAAAATTCCTGATAGAAAATCACAAGAGTCAGGGTATGGCGGCGTCATTAACATTTCTGGACTCTTACAACAAAGATGGCGACTCATTACCTGATCGAATCGTAACGGGAGATGAGCTATGGGTCTAACATGTACACTGCGAGACCAAATTGCAGTCTATGGAGTGGGAGCACACAAATTCCCCAAAAAAATCCGAGAAAATGCATGCAAACCTTATCTGCAAGGAAAATTATGGCAATCATGTTTTGGGACAGGAAAGGCGTTCTTCTTATTGATTTCCTTGAGCGTGAAACAACAATAAACTCTGAGAAGTATTGCCAAACTTTGCAAAATTTAAGAAGAGCGATTCAGAGCAAGCGTAGGGGAAAGGTGAGTTCAAAAACTTTGTTTCTTCACGATAACGCCCGACGACATACGGCAAATCTCACCCGACAAGTCCTTGAAGATTTTCAGGAGGAGATTTTACCTCATCCACCTTACAACCCGGACCTTGCGCCCAGCGATTTCCACCTCTTCCCAAAGATGCAGTCGTAGCTCGCTACGCAGCACCTTCATGACGATGAGGAACTGAGGGAGGGCGTGACTAATTGGTTGAAGTCTCAGACGGCAGAATTTTAGTTCAAGTAAGTTCAAATGATTAATTTTTATCTATTAAGTGAATATGAAGGTATGTACTGAGATCAGCGGCAATTTACTCTCTGAAAAATATCAAAGCAATTTATGACATAATAAAATTTGTACCAATCCTTTTCACCGTTAAAAACCTGTTGGTTAACGTAGTTAGCTAAATATAAGTAGAAGATTTAACTGCAACTTTCAGAAGAGAGGAAATTAGCTCCCTATTTCTGTCTCCCCTCTTGAACAGCTTAAAGTTTGTAAGGGCGCCTGTTATGAGTACTTGAGTTAGCAAGGCACATTTTTGTTTACTGGAATACCTTGCTTTTTCTTTTATAGTGGCTGATAATATTAAAAGTTAAGTAAATAATTTTTAAGAAGCTTTCATTTGAGTTCCGAACTTTTCCGAAAACTTGGTGTCATGAAAATTAGTAGCATTTAGTAAACACGCAATTTGCCGTTCCAAAATGGGAATTCACTCTATCGAATTTTTTTATTAAATTGATGGACTAGTCTTGTTTCTTTGTTTGCTTGTTTTGTGACTGAGCCTTTGGGATGCGGAAATTTCCTTGGCCCTCTTAGATCAGAACTATGATGTAGTCATTTCACCATGTCTACTAGAATTTTTCCAAATCTGGAGTAGTTTCATCACAATAGGGATTTTTAATGTGCCAAACATCACATTGACACAAGACCTACAATTTTATCTCCTTATCTGAGAAGAAGGCATGTCTATTAGGCCCTTCTCCGCTGAAAAATTTATCGATCTCGATCAGGTTTGAACCCGCGACCTCTCGATGTAGAAGCAAACATGCTAACCACTACATCAATCGGAGCCTAATTCTGATTAAAATGGAATAAATTGACGAAAAAGGACTCCTAACTTGTTTCACCCGCGTAAAAGAAACATCATTTGACTTTTGTCAAGTTTTTCGTGCCGAAGCAGTTTGTAAAATATCCTAGATCTTGGATTTGTATATACTTACAATAGTATATACTAACGTGCGACGTTTCGTTAATGGTTTAATTAATTAGAATTAGAATTGTAAACAAAAATACCGCTAAATAACCATGCAATGGTTACTAGAAAACGTAAAAACGGAATTATTTAATAAATGCCTTTTTATATTGTGTATCTAATTTAAAACAAATAGAAATAAATAAATAATTCCATAAAAAGAAATAGATAGGTCAATTTAAAGTAGCAATTAAAATAGAAATTAAAAGTAAGCTAAATTTAACAAAGTTTTCTAATTAAAACAAAGAATTTAAACCCGTATTACAAGCACATATAATATTAAAATCGGTGACGGTAAATAGCAGAAATCAGAACGTAAAGGTCTGTGACGAATTTAATGCAAAGTGGCTGTTACACACAGGTATATAACAGGTCTGTAACCTATTTTAATTTAACTTACATAAATGGCTACTAATTCAATGTATCATATCTCTTCGCGTAAAAATTGAACTACAATAAGTATCGAATTCCGTTTCACTATATCGATCGCGCGTCTGTAACGTCATTAGGAAACCCGTACTTCTTATCGAAACGCACCTATAACATATTTTGATAATGCCTATCTGCAGGGTCTGAAAATTTCAATAAGGACAAAATTACCGCAAATCCTAACACAATTATTCTAAATCTGTGACTTTGTAAAGTAGCTGTAACGTAAAACTTCAATAACACGAGTTTTTTAATTAAAGTAACCATAATGAAACGTTTAAAACATTAGAATTGCTGAGTAAAAAGCTAAAATCAACGTCCACGAGTTGTATTAGGATTATACATAGCGAAATAAAAATAACTAGCTAGCTTAAGATGGAATAGAACGCAAATTTATAGATTAGAATAGAATTTGTGTAAAAAATTAGTGGGAAATCTAGGTAGGTAACACACAGTACACTCAGAGTTTTGTATATAGTAAGTATAGGAAATGAATTACTCTTTGTTTTAGTATTTTATCAAAGCAACTAGCCAGTCAAATATAGAGTATAAGCAAAAAATACGTAGTCCTACGGCAAGAACGAAGTGTGTTTAATCAAATGCATGCTGTACACGTCCTTCTGTATTAAGTATAATTGTTAAAATATCCGATCTTACAATTTATAAATCAAACTCACACGATATTGAAGTTGCAAACGGTAAATGTGAATATGTTTCGGTTAGTTCTTAAAACACAAATAGCTATTATACGAATTTAGATAAATTACAAGTTAAGCAATTATAAAAATTTCGAGTAATTTTACATAATTACTTTGCTCGGAGACAGATTTTTATCTTTTTAGATACATTATTGTGTGATCCTTTTAATTATTTAACATCTTTATGCACATTTAACCTGCATATGTCGGAACTTATCTTTCGTATTTAAAGAACGCGTGTAATTTATGTTAAAGTTATTAGAAATCAACTTTATCAAAATAATTATAGCTAATTATAGAGGAAGCTCGTTTTGTTTTCCGTATGTTTATCGTATGAAACTGAGACATGCGTTTAATACATAGTTCTTATAAGTTGTGTCCTTGGCTCTTGAACAACATACAAGTATTTATTATTATTTGATTATTCCAAGCTGTATAAAGGTGATGGATTGGTTTGTGCTCGAAGCATTTTATTCTCACTAAAATTATAGATGAAAAGTTATTTAAATTAGTGTTTATTCAGAAATTATAGAACATGTTTCGGGGTCTTGTTTGATCCCATCATCAGATATAAAATTTGAGTCGCGAATTAATTAAAATTAGGATATGAAAAGAATTTTTGACAAGTTGAAATAATAATTAAATAAATTTAGTAAGTTTTTGTGAAAATGTAATAATAAATTTTATAACTTTATAATTTGAGATGTTTAAATTTGAATAAATGAAAATAATTAATACATATAACGATTAGGACGAGGACTGGACTGGTCCAAGCTGTATGATTTACTAATGCGAATTCATGTTGACGTATATGACATATAATATCGTCGATTGAATGCGTACTTATTATTAAATTACACATATGCAGAGGGAGCTCCTAGAAGTTCCCTTTATAATCTAAATTGTCGGTGTATGCCCGGTATATTTTCTCGTCTAACCGGCAATTTTAATCTAGGAGCCGAAGTTGTTACTATTATTTCTAAATCTCCTATTTTACTGCAGGTAATACTTTACCTACAGATTGAAGCAACTCTAGTACAGTTTCGAAATATCGTATGCTGGACGAATGAACAGATGGCCTTCATTTTATATCCAAATTGTGACTTTATATAGGGCATTTAAGCGTCACTAACGTCGTATCATACATCTGACTCTACCATCATAACTTTGAAACTTCTCTTTTTGTCTAATTAACCCCTAATTGCACTCCAATAGTTACTATATCTAGAAGACGCAACAGAAAAATACCCAATTCAATGCTATTGGAACTAAAAATCTATTACAAGAATGAATAATAAAGCCCAGTGAATTCCGACACCGTGATCAAGTAGAAAATTATAAACCTAGAATGGCTATCGACTACTCTTAAACTATAAATAAATTTGAAATGTTAGATAGCTACCCTCTACTAAAAATTGAGTAAATATTTCCTAAACTTTCTGCAAATTAGATAGGAAACGTCAAAATCATCTGGTGTCTCGCAAGAGAATGACACGATCGGAGATATACCTATTCGGGAGGACTAGAATAGTCGTTAGTGAAAATGTTGCATAATCTTTGTATGTGTAATTAAACACAACTATTGCAGTCTATGGCGAATTTTGAAGGCTAACCTGCACCTATTTCCTTATAAATTCTAGGTGGTGTAATGCTTACTACCCAAAACAATTAAAAAATGTGAAATTATCAACTTTAAATAAAATTATCTACAATGAAGCCCATTTTCACCTCAGTGATCACGTTAATAAACAAAACAGTGATTTGCTGGAAAGGGAGACTACTCGCTACATTAACTAAACACGGTTATCCAGTGAAAGGTATGCATAATGTGGTATTCACACTCAAAATATAAGCGAACACTATTGTTTCCGCAATGAATAAGGTGAAATGTTTCATAGTGGTGAGGGCTGTTGAAAAAGTATTTAAAACTTTCTAATCGTCAACATTGAAGTGGAATGGAAAATATGTTTTCAACACGTCGATGTCACACCTTCCTCGTCATATTGTAAGCGCGCCTGAATTTCTTGCAACATTTGGCATTCATTTGGAAACACCCGGTATATATATATATATATATATATATATATATATATATTTAAGTGAATTAGTAGTAAAACCTAATTGGTGA
>JAHWXV010514751.1:0-13916 GCA_024586415.1 Phrixothrix hirtus | reverse complement strand
AGAATTTTTTGTTTTGAAATACATTCGTACAAGCAAAATAGCCACGTACATTCTTGATTTATATTTATAGGTTTATTATTTATATTATTATTAAAAGTAATAATGAAATTTATATTAAAGGGCTTTACTTATTTACATATTTACTTGTACGAGTGTATTCTTTGTTTTTGTATAGATGATCTCTTTGTTTATCACCGTACTTCTTGTTCCTTAAGTTTTTTCCTTCATGTTTGCTTGAATTTAAATAAAACTATGATGTTACGTTTTTGATTACATTTCATTTAATTTTAAATATTATCTAGGAATTCTAAATTCTATGATTCACATTATAATTTGTCTAGAACAATTATTATAATATTTGAATGTATTATAGTTATAAATAATGTAAAAGTAAGTTAATAACCTCATAGTGATATCTGTATTTTGATAAATTTTATCTCAAGTTGTACCTGCCACATTAGAAATTTAAAACACTTTTGCGTTAACTAAAATGCTGTTCACATGCTTCTAAAAGAAAGTGATATTATTTTAAAATTAATTATAGTTTAGCAATTTACTTGAGTGAAGTTCCAATATTAATTCGTGGTTTTAAGAAAATCCAGAAGTTATGTGGAAAGTTTCCAGTCTTCTTATCTAAAGGAGCAAATAGGACAATCTATGGTCAAGGTAAACCAATTTTTGCTTTATAAAACTAACCAGGGTATCTGACAACTAATTTACCGCATATTCACCTAATGGAATTATTGATTAATGAATACTTCAATCTTTTAAATCTGCGATTGGCATTTACGATCAAAAACTTTAAAGTAGGAAATAATTAGTTAAACACTTACCTGCTCCTAGAATAAAAATCAAAAAGTTTGCAATCTATGATTCACTCTAATCTTAATAATAATGTTACAAACACCAATGATGCTACATGTTGTCAACATCATGTAACAATTAAAACATCATTAAATAGCAACCCTAAAAGAAAACATAAACTTACACGCATTTTGCTGTGAACAATCCAGCTACGTTCATCATATTAAATACCCACAACACGATTGGAACAATGCATTCTTGTGCACAAGATGATACAGTTGTGTTAGGCAGATTTGCATAATATCACCAGGAGATCATAATTAACAATAATAAAAATAAAGAGCACATTTGGAAATTAATTAATTTTAAACACTGCAGTGTTTATAATGAACATTTTGGAAGATCTTGATCAAGTAAATTCAGTACTACCAATCTTTTGAATAACAACATTACCAACATAAATTTTAATTGGGAAGTATCAGAAATTTTTATCCCTTTGTTTTAGGAGAATTTTTTTAAAATTTTGTTTATTTATTATAGTTTATTTAGTAGTTATTTAATTTTAAAATTAATCTAAAGTTTATCATTACACAGTTTACGTTTAAGTTGTGTAAACAATTTATACATCATATTAAGATATTGTCTCTCTTTCTTTGGTAAACAAATGATCATTGTTTGTATTTTTCTATGGTTTTGTTTCCTTTTCACCTAATTCTGAATAGTTATTTACAATTATCATACATTTACCGATTCTAATGTTACTAACCTTTGATGTTAAGATTTTTTTTAGTATGTAGGTACACAAATTTCATAATTTATTTATTATTTGATTTCCAATATAAGTTTATTTTAAAGCATTCAGTTGTTGTTATTTCAAATTAATTGTGAACACAAGGAAAATATTTACAGACTTTAATACATAAGTCAATATTACATGTATGCCTATTACAATAAGTACAGCGATATTTAAAAGAGATTATGTTGTATTCCAGAATTCGCCCCTGAGAATAGAAATATTCAAATTAATACATAATATTCCTTTTGTTTTGACATATTTGCCATGTTCAACTGAACAACAAAATGTAAGTGACAGTCCAATTTACTATGCACTAAAGAACAGCAATGTATACAGGGTGTATATGGGACCTGTCCTCAAACTTTATAGACGTAATCTTTGATACAAAATAAGAAAAATAGTTCATATAAACATATGTCCGCAACCTCTTCGTTTGTGAGATATAAGCAAAAATAGAATCCTATATTTAAAGATGTTGCAACATTCAACTGAACAAAATTGTCAAACAATTCTAGAATACCGGCATTTTTAATCGCCTTGAGAATACATATAAGAGAAGAATATTATTTTTAAAAAATTCCCAAGGTAATGCTATAAAATTGTTTGAAAACCACTGCAACCTGTAGTTTAAGTGAATAAACTATAAACACAAGACGCAGTTTTCAAGTTTATTTACAGACACGTTTTTAGTTTTGTGTATTTATTAACGTAATTACAATTATTTTTAAGTTTAATATCGTAATATTGTTTTACTTTAGGACGGATCGGGTGGGAATGCTAGAGCAGTCCGTCATTTGTAAGTTCAGCGTTGCGCTAACTGATGGCTTCCATATTATTATACAATGTTTACGTGAATTTTGCAAAGAATTTGAACGTATCTTATAAAAATGTAAATGCTTTAGTTCACATATATCTTAACCTAAATTGAAAGTTGGGAAAGATTAAGAAGAATATTCTTTGATTATGAAATGCAATGTACGGCGTATATGCAGTTTAATTGTTTCAATTTCGTGTTTACAAGACTTACATTCAGTGTAATTTATAATTTACACGTAATAATAGAAGACTGTCTTATAATAATGTAAAATTGTTTAGAATTTTTTACGAATTGTAAAAATTAATATGTTCCAGAAAAGAAATGTAAAATTATGTTTCTTATAACAAATCTGAATATAGTCTTTCATGTAATTAAACGTGGTTAAAATTAAATGTTTAATTTTTGTTTATAATTGAATAAAACTGTAGTTCATTGATATTAATGACCTATATTGGAATAGGTTGATACAAACAAAGTAAACATACATTCTGTAATTTGATATTAAAACATCATGCCATTCATTTATGATACGTATAAAATATGTAGACGTATTTATTTCTGTTTGCATCTTTCTGAAGTTTTCAAAAGTCAATATTTTCAATTTTTTCCAAAATCTTGTTCTATTTTATATGATTTCCTTGATAAAGTTTGTCGGTGGATTCTAAAACACCCTGTATGCCTTTTAAATATTTCCAATGCTCTTTATTACTTTATAAAGCTTGTTTATCTATCTAATCTCTTGAAATTCTAGAAGACTTCCCTGGAATTTTTGAAAAGGTCTCAAATTTTAGTCCAGTCTAACAATATCCCTACCAACATTAATTATAATAATTATCTAAAATTTATTTTAAATAGTCTACATGTATAAAAATGACCAATTCCTGGTTCAAACGATATTTCATGGGTAAAATTTTGAATATAAATACAGCACTAGAATTATGTTAGAAGTCGTCGTTACAATATTCGAACATTATTTGTTCAAAATATGGCTGAAAATTTAGGTACTTCCAAATCACCAATAGTCGATTCCCAGATAGTAGCTTAAAGGTAAATAATATCGGGAAAGTCTAGTTAACTGACTTTTAGTTACTCATTTGTCAAAAACCAATTATGATCCATATCTCACAATAGACTTGAGAATTATAAAGACAAAAAATTAATTCCAAAACACTCAATCTATCAATAACTCTAATGTTTATGGACTAGATTGAGTGTTTCGGAATTACCTTTTTGCTTTTATATTATTTATAATAGCATGCTATTAACAATGCTTCAATAAATTGGTTGCAGGAAACGAGAGTGGCTCGCCGTGTTTCCAAGGGCTTATGTAACGTTTTTAGCTGTGTAAGACTAGTTCCCGCCCAAAGCAAGCCTTATTCCAAGAAATACACATACAATAATTCCATTTAATATGTAATTTACAATATTTGAAACCTTGTTTCTAATCTTAAACAAAACATGAAGCAAACCTTTCTTAAGATATCTTTAAATTTTATAATTTATTATTTAATAAACGAAAACTTTTGGATACTCTAAAAATTAAACTATAATTAATATAAAACTATAACTCAGAAAATGTTTGGCAAAAAAATAACGGGTAACAATTTATATAATAAATACCAAAACTAGGCGTGAAAAATAATAATATCATCATAATAGTTAGCTTTTAAGCTTGCTGTAACTATTTCACTGCTTTTGTAAACTTGGGATCGATAAGTGTAGACACCACGAAATTAAAAAAAATTATGTTGAAAGGAATCGTTAAACAGAATGCAGGTTCTATCTAGCATAAGGTGATTCACACTAAGCATTTTGAAAGAACAGCTTTTAAAACAATATTAAAATGTATGTAATTCTCAATTCTAATTATAGTTTATTTTGTAATATTGCTGCATATGAATAAACAACCTGGAGATGTATAAAATTAAAACATATTCTAATTAACTTTAATTATGTATGTAAAAACCAGGTATCAGCTGCTCAAAATATCATACATTAATAACTGTTACAAGAACTTGTATAAGCATAAACCAACCCCATTTCAAATATTTTATGATCATCTTGATAAAACCCATATTACATGTAATAAAATTTTAATTTTAATCTATAAATATAAATTAACACTGGGTATAGATTAATAAAATTGTATAAAGCAGCTTTAAAGGAAATTTAAGAGAAAATACCAGATAAATTGGATAGCGCATTTCTTTCCTTCTTTCATGAAGCTTTTGAGTAGCCAGAAAGCTAAGGGCAAGTATTTTACTATCATCTCTCCTTAAAAGAAAGATATTTTAATAAAATTTATAATGGAGTATAAAGTTTAGGATATGAACCACCATTTTACCCTACAGCAATATGTCAAGATCCCATACAGATAATTCAAGAACCTTTATTCCCACATAAAAGCAGAGCTCATACATTATTATTATTATCATCATTATTATTACTATTATTATCATTATTATTATCATTATTATTATTGTTATAAATGTATAACTAAAAATATATATCCTGACAGGAAATAGCAACTATAATAACGCTTGTTGTATTTTTATTAAAATCGACTATTTTAATTCAAACATTTGCTGATAACAATGCAATCATATAATTTGAAGCAATTTTCACAAAACTTTGATTTCACAAGAATCTCAGAATGATTAAGTGATACATAATTCGCATATATTAATATTTAACTATATACAAAACAATACTTGATCATATTAAATTGAAGTTAACGGTACCTGAAATAATTTAATTACAAATAATAAAAAGACTAGGAAACTGCAGGATTGGAAATTATTTTTAAATATTGAGGAGAACAAATTGCAACTTATTGATATATTGTCGACAGTATGGGCGACACCGGGTTTTCTGGAAAGTTCAAAGAATAAACATATAATTATTGATAATGGAAAAGACTTCGAAATGTACGTTTTAGATGAAAGAACTGTTCATAAAAATAAAGCAGCTGAATCGTTAACACAAGAAGGTTTGCTTTTTTCCAGCCTTCGGGCTGTTCAAAGTAATCGTATTCTTTATTTTTTTCTATTAATTGAAATTTTCCTTTTGTTCCAAGGGAATTAACTACTTCAAATCCCTCATGAACAAAGTAAATCCACAGCAACAACAATTAGCTAATTAAAATTGTATATTGCCGAAAGCGTTACTATAGCGCTTCGCAAATAGCATTTGCCGTAAAGCATACATTGATAAATTGAATTAACTGTCATTGTCGAAATCATGCAATTCTGCGTTTTGCGAGCCTTTTAATTTCAAAATTTTCGAATGTGCAAGAAATAATGTATATACCTCAGGACTAAAATGCTTTTTTATCTTTCGAAAGATTATTTTTCTCTCGGGATGAATAGAGTCCTATAATATATATCATATACCAAGAGACTAAAGTGCCTCTTTTAATCTCGAGAGGGAAATTTATTCCTCGAATGATAGCAAGAGAAATAATCTCTCTGCAGATTAAAAAGCACTTCAGTCTTTCGAATAATTTGAAATCAAAAAAGCCGAAGAAAGTAAAATTGCATGATTTTCACATTGACAGATCATTTGGTTCATCAGTGTATGCTTCACGGCAAATGCTATTTAAATTTTATTTATGAAGCGCTATAGCAACGCTTTCACCAATATGTAATTTAATTGGTTAATTTTTGTTCTTGTAATAGATTTACTTACTTTATGCGCGACTTAAAGTACAGTAGGACTAAAATTTTAATTCCTAAAGTTTAAAAGTGTTGCTTTACTCATAGAAACTAGTGACTAAATGTGGCGTTTTAGTAACTGAAATGCAAAAAACTTTTTAAATTGATTTCTATCACATTATATACTCTTTGAATATTTAACCTTTTCTTTCAACACCCTATATAATTTATTAGTCAAAGTAAAAGATCTACTGATTTATTGTAGTAGATAAAGATATTGATATTTGACACATACCGTTTTACGAAACTTTGCAAAGTAAAAGGACAAAACGTGTTAATAATTCAAATCAGCAACTACATATAAAAAGGTTTATTTTTTATAGAATTGTATTTGCGAACCATTTTAGCTTGTATAAAAAGATATTATTAAGCTTTAGAAATCAATTAAATCACCAATTAAATAGTTATTAGTTTGTACTTCGTACATTTAAAAAGTAAATTTATCCCTGTGTTTAGTTATTATTAAAAATAGTTCAAATCTACATTTATAACAATCATCATCACCAATAATTATATACAAACAATACGCAAATAAGATACTGCAATTGGCATCTTAGAAAAAGAACTATACATCTCATTCAAGAACTGCCTGTTATACAAGTAATTGGAAATTTAATTCTGAAGAAGATTTGCCCTTCTGGAAAAATTTAATTTTTTTTCAAAAGGGAGAAGAATCGGAAAAGTTAGTTTTAGAATCAAATTACTAAACAAATAAGTTGGGAAAACATAGTTTATTTTGTTTTCAACAGTTATTAGTTTATTTGAAATGTTATTATACAGAGCGTCTCATGGCCAATCTTAGAAGCATGTTTCTTAGATAAATTTATATAGAAAATATTCTATAATTTTAAATTCAATTTGCAACAGTTACAGTTGAAGTGTATAGAATCTTTTTGGGTAGTGTACTGCAACTTCTTTAGGATAAAGTTCCTTTACTAACACAACAATCAATCGCTTTTAATACAAGATGCTAGAGATGCACATCTCCTTAATTGACTGTCAAGAGAAATGTAAATGAAACGTATCCCATTTAGACTTTGGGAGCCATATCCATATTCTCAGACCTCAATTCTTTAAATTATTACCTATGGCGTCGAATTAAATCTTAGGTATTGAAACATAAAGTTAATAATAGAGCTACGCTAATATGACGTTCACGGACGCATGTGAACAAATAGGCACAGAATAACAAAGATATTATTCGTGTGACCGGTCGATATATTTTGATAACATATTATTATAAATTAATAATGGAGGAGGTAATCGTGAATAGCTGTTGTAATTTTTATGTTATGTTTACCACTATTTGTTTATAAGTTATATACTTCTGTTTTAAATTAAGGATAATTGACAATAAAAAGTTGTTGAGAATTAAAACTTTGAAAATTATAGCTTAATAACTGTCTAAAATTGGCCCTATGTTCTACTTAAATTTACCTCAGGAATATTGTCCTCAAGTTTGGCCATTTTCTCAGGCAACACTGTGTACAAGTATACATTTAAATAAATATGTTTTGAAAACCCGATCTGTTTGATTTGGATTTGAAAGTTTAAATTAAATTCAAGTATGATATAATTTATTCTTAAACTTTAAATTTACATGCAATTTGATACATTATGCTGTTTCCTTTAGCACCATCTTATTAATTTGCGAGAATTATTATTAATCATCATTAAAATTTATTGGAATGAATAGATTCAAATTTATTTAAAAATTATACATGTAATTAATGAAACTGAAACTTTTAAATAAATCATTCTAGAATTACTTAAAAAGTACTCTGTCTAAGACACCTGTTGAGTTGCTATTATTATAATGGGAAAGCTATTTTTATAATTTCTGGTTTTCTTATTTGATAGTGAAAATAATTTGACCAATTTACTTTTAATTAAAACGTCATTTAAATTAAATAAAAATTGTTTTTTAAATATCACTTTGTTTAGATATTTATTTCCGCTACTAATAAATAATGCACGTATCATTCCATGTGCATTTGGAATTCCAATTGGGTGACAGTAATGACCGAATGTTTTTGTGGATGCATTGAGTAACAACGAAGTTTAGTGAGACATGTGAAAAGAAGAATCGGCTGAACCGTAAGAACCATACAAAAGTATTAGAAAACGTGTTTGCATCACCTACAATGAAAAATTACAATGCTTTACAGTAATATTACATTTGGTTGAGTAATTGGTAAATAATTTAACAGTAAATCAATAACAATAGTTATCATATGAATTCTGTTGTTATCTAATGTTAATTCCATATTACACAAATTTGGATTTTAGATTATTTCAAATATTCAATATGGCATCCATTATGTTCCAAACAGAGGTATAATCTATTCTCAAACTCAGAGCGAACTTCTACAAAGGATCGGGACGTGGATAACCTGTATTGTTGTACGATTCTTGCTCGTAAACTGTAAATTGATGTTGGTGGTTTTAGATTCTGTAGATTTGAGACGTCCCCAAAGAAAGAAATCCAATAGTTAAAGATAGATCTGGTGAACTAGGAGACAGTTTTGTTGGTCCTCTTCTCACAATTCATTGATTTGGAAAATGCCGATTCAACCACTATCTTACTGAACATGAACTACATTTAGCATCAGCTGTCCATTCCCATTTTATTGCGTTTGTAATCATAGGATCTTTCACCGTATCTAACAAATTTAGATAATATCACCATTGAGATTTTAATTGATGAATATTGGCTCATCAACGATACTTTTAAGTATTCCTGCCCAAACATTAATTTTTTCGAGATACTGCGTGTGACCTTCTCTAAAGTATTGAGGATTTTCATTATACCAATAACGGCAATTTTATTTATTAACTTCTCTATTGAGATAGAAAGTGCATTCGTAATTGAAACAAATGTTTTTCGCAAGATCAAGTTCGACACCGATGTGATCAGTCAAAGTTTCGTAAAATTCAATACGCCTGTCTGGATCATCATCCGCAAGTTTTTGTACAATAAACATTTTATATTGTCGAAAATTGTGTAATTTTACTACGTTTCTAACGGATTCTGGCAAAAGTCCTGTTAATCTCAATACTGAACATGTGAATGTCGTTGGTTCTAAAACAAACTTACGTAAAACCTCCAAATGTGCCACGGCGTTATTACTTCAGGTTCATTACTTTTTTTTGTTAGCCACTGATCCAGTTTCCTGAAATTTTTCAACTAACTCTTTCATATATTTAGGTTTTGCATTTCGTTCAGGATATGTTTGATTAAACATTATCGCCGTTCTTAAAACCATTTCTCTGAACCATGGATGAAAGTCATTTCAACACTTTCACCCATTGAATCCACCACCTTTAAATAATAATCAAACTTTTAGACAAAATTTTATGGACTTCATTGGATGTACACTTCAATTGTTATATTGAATTGAATATTAGGTAACAAGTGAATTCATAAGGTAACTTGGTATTGCTCTGTATCGTTAATAATTTTCCAATTACTCAACCAAATGCACTAATGTATGATATTACTGAAAAGCGTTTTTAAAAATCTACTGTGACACACATAGGGTTTGCTGTTTTTACGATTTGAAACTTGGGGAGGTTGGTTGTGAGAGGTTTGGGTGAAGCATTATTTATATAACGGATTGTATTACTCCTTGGTGTTTCTGAAATGGTTTTAGAGCGTTTCTTGATATACAATGTGCTTTTTTTAAAATTGTCACCCAGTATAAATTGTATGTCTGTAAATGAGAAGGTCGGGTTGGGATTTGGTTGTAATATTGCTGCATTTGATATTGAATGTCTGGTTCAAAAAAGGGAAAAGGTTTGTTGTAATTTATGGGGGAGATATAGTAATTCATTTGAATACACCAATTGTAATAATTTATATTGATAAAATTATTTCTTTTATAAAAAAAAATACAGAGTGATTTCTAATGTTTGAGATCTTAGCGGGAAATGTTTAAACCGATTTAGTAACAATAGCGATATACAATTTATGCAGATGCCAAGTTTAGTTGTCATTTTTATCATAGGCATGTGCGTGTATTTGATTATTATTGTTACTTTTTTACATTAGATCTTAATTTTCTATATAAATACAGTTATTTTACAAACTCTATTGTATATTGCATTACTTCTTGGGTTAATTTATTACAGTATTGTAAGGAGCAGTTTAGCGAGCTTTTCCTGATGTCATTGTCTCGAATAAGGTAATTTTAATAACGTGTTTTTCCAAGACAAAGACAGATTAATACACCGTTTTAAATAAAAATATTGAATCAAGAAATTGTACGCAGAAACAGGTATTTAATATTAAAATGAAATTTTGTATTAAATGGAATTAACATATTGTATTTTTGTATCTTACACAACTTTTCGTAAAGCATTAAAGATTTTGCATATGTATCCATACAAAGTGAAAACTACACAAATAATAAGTTATTGCAAATGGCTTAATTATAATTTACATAAAGAGTTTATTTGAATTGCAATTTTTTAATGATGAAGTGTGATTCCATTAGTCGAGTTATTGAACTTGGATAAGAAACAACCCTTACAATTTTAACAAAACAAATTTTCATTCAATAAATAAGAATTTCTAGATATTGAATAGAAACAATTACGGCTAAAAATTATCGAAGAACAATTCTATAGTCTTTTATTCATTAATTGCATTTGAACGTGGTTATTTTCAATGAGATAATTCAACTGCACACGCACCTAGAACCATATTTCAGTATTTATAGCAGTATAATAGGAATTGATTAATAAGTTAAGGTTTATGGCTAGATCTTAAGCCGCTAGATGTACATTTTTTTGGTAAACATTTACGTAACATAATTTCACTTAAGTGAACAAAATATTATTGAATAAAACCAATTTAATAACTCAATCCTTATAATTTGAGAATATTAATAAATCCCTACAATAAAAAGTATGAATCCACCACTGGAATAAATCATCTAGCAACTATTTGTAAGTAACTAGCATTACTACCAACTTTTTGGAAAAATTGCTTAATAATTAGACCCAGTCATTAAAAATCACTCTGTATAAAACTAGTTTATTATGGCTTTCGGAAACTCATTTAACGGATAATGTGCATGACAATGATGATTATTATTAAATGTTAATATTTCATTAGATTATATTCAAGGCGTATATATGCTGGAGGTGTGTTTTGTTACATTGATAGTTGTTTAGCTTATGAAGATAATGGATTTAATTGAGTATCATATGAACTATTGGTTTTTGGTTGTTAAAGTAAGGGATAGTACTGACTTGTTTATTTTAGGTTGTTTACATAGATCACCTAGTGGCTTAAAAAGTAATATATGGAATTTTTTGAGAATTGGTGTCATGAAAAGTTCCCAGTATAATAAGCGTATTTATATTATTGGTGATTTTAATATAAATTGGAAGAATGTTGAAATTTACTCAATTAGATTAAGAAAATATATTAGTGATAATAGATTGAAACAGTTAATTATAACTAATATAGCTAGTAACAGCAGGACGATAATTGACTTGATAATTTCAAATGTTAGGTATACTCAAACTGAAGTTTTACCTACCTGGAATATCAACATAGAGCAGTGAAATTTTCAGTTAATGCTCAATTTAATTCTTATAAAATTAGGATTCATTCTATAGGGCTTGATAATAATAAGTGTAAAATATGAATTACAGATATGAAATTTATTGTAAATTTAAATATATGAACATTAAAGTTAATTCGTTTCTATCAAATATAATTAGGATGTGAGATAAAGCTAGACCAATGAAGGAAAGAGTTATCAAGGAAAACAGGAATCATTGGTGTAATGAAAAGTGCTTAATGCTATTAAAATAGGACAGTACTTATAAAAGATTTTATTTTGCAAATAAACAAGCAGATTAAGAATTATTTAATATTGAAAGAAATGCAACGGTTACAATTATACAATTTGGCAAGAGCATATATTATAAAACTGACGTAGATGATGTTAAACATGATAGGTATTCGTGTGGAAAACACGCAAGAGATTCTTAAGTAATAATGTAATTGAAGTTTTAAAATACAACTTCCACTGACGAAATTATTATAATAGCGAATGCTTGTTTTTAATAAATAGTATTAGTGAAGTACCAAATGGAATACCAAATTTAACTGGAATTAATTTTGCTTTGATTAAAAAAAGTATAATGTGAAGGAATTTTGATTTTCTAAATATGATGGATTTGAGAAATATTGTTTCTGAAATGTCCTACATAAGTTTTATAACATAATTGTTTGAGTAACTGAGTGTGCCATAATCGCATATATAAATGAATCTGTAAGGGAGATTCCCAAAACGAAAAATATAAAGAATTTTGCCCTGTTAATATGTTAATAACTTTTCAGAAAACACTAGAAAAATCTATCTATTTACAATTATTGAAGTATGTTAACATCAACTTATTATTAAAGCAAAATTAGTTAGGATTTAGGCAGAGATTTAGTTTTCAAACTCCATTTCAGCTAATATTGCATGAATGGAATGATGCTTTTAATAGTGATAAACATATCATAGATGTTTTTCTTGATTCTAAAAGAGCTTTTGGAAGTATTGTTGTAAATATATTGTTTATAAATTATATATGTTAGGTAAACGAGGGCAAGTACAAGCCGACGAGAAGTTATTTAGTAGATAGAATGCAAAGGGTGAAATGTGTCAATGAATTATCAAATAATACCCAAATTAATGTTGGAGTTCCTCATGGTAGTATTTTGGGGCCTTTGATTTTTGTGATTTATATAAATCATCTTAATAATGTAATTGATTAATGTGAATTTCATTTTGCTGCTGATGATACTGTGTTTTATATAAAAGGTTGTGATTTGAACATTACTGTAGGTGAATAAACAATGCATTTAGAACTATTGGAAACAGGCTAGTAGCGAATAAATTAAAACTGAATGTAAATAAATCTAATTGCATGCTAATTGGAAAAAAATCTTGATATTTGAATTACTAGTAATATAAAAATTGAACTAGGTGGCGAAGAATAGGATTAGTTGCAAGAATAAACTATTTGGAAATTTTGGTTAATAGAGATTTGATATTTAATGATCATGCCAATTATATTTGTATAAAAATATCAAAGCAACTTGGTGTAATGTCTCAGTTACGTAATATTTTAACTACATGGGCTAGGAAAGTAATTTTTAATACAATTACTTTACCCTATTTTCATTACTGTGACATACTTTTACTTTTATTAGAACAGAATGAACCGAATAGACTACAGAACTTACAAAATAGAGCTATGAGGCTCATTCTTAAATGCAGTAGATTTATAAGAAGTTTGGCTTTGCTGCATATTCTAGGTTGAGTTGATGTAGGAAAATTTTACTATTATATATTTTGGCTTTCATACAAAAATTTATTAGGGTTAATACCTTCATATTGTAGCAATTTATTAGTTAGTAGTGATATAGTTCACAATCACTTTACAAGAGGTAATTTACATTATTATGTGGGTATTAGAAATAAAAGAGTGGCATATAATTATTTATTTGTCAAGGGGGTTATTTTATATAATAGTTTAGATGTAAACCTAAAAAATTTAATTAGCTTGAATAATTTGAAGAGAAAGTGAGAGGTTAATGTACGTACAAAAACATTTAGATAAAAATAGATTTTCATTTTACTTTGTGATTAATAAAATTTAATTTTCTATTTGGTACTGTTAAATACGAGGGCTGCTATTTATATTGCTGGCCTTGGTAACACTGATTGTTGCTAGGCACCAGCTGATGTTTCCAGTGCAAACTTCACATTGTTAAACA
>JAHWXV010514718.1:0-11153 GCA_024586415.1 Phrixothrix hirtus | reverse complement strand
ATGGTCAATACATTATTGATTAGTATATATTTTGTATATTAAATAAATTGTATTTTATACCAGTCAAAAAAACCAAACAAACTTATTTGCCAACCTGATAGATTATAGGTGTATTTAATTCTTTTAATCAGCAATCCTAAGATCAGAACTACTATTATAGCCTTGTTTCCTCTGTTTATCAAAATTATTTTAAATAACAATTTATATTCCATATTTAAAAGAGAATTATAAAGCCAGATCCACACATGTAGGAGTTTGCCGAATCCCAAAATTTGTCAAATAACGAATGATTCTTTAAACTACTTAATAAATCACAAGCACTCTGCTACACACTTGCGCTTACTTGACAAATTTTGAATTAATTTGTAGTCAAATTAGAAACTGAAAATGTTGTCTGTTTGATTCGTGATGATTTACTGACAAGGCAACAGGAGACATTTGGAATTTAGCGAATAGCTATTTGCTATTTGTGATTCATTCACACTAGTATATACTTGCCAAATTGCCGACATTTGCTATTCGGCAGTGAAGTACTCCTATGTGCATTTAGCCGGTATAAGATTCTCAACATCACTTATGGTAAAACATAAGAGCAAGACTTAATTATAAATGCAAAATTGATTCTCCATTCAAACTTTAAAAATTAATTAAATTGTACATAGAAGTTAAAAATTGCTCCCTTTGTAATTTAAAGTTGGTGAAGTTTATATATAGCATAAGTCAAATCAAATGTCTATAACAATTAAATAAAATTGAAACTTACTAATTAGGAATGTAGACTTGTTTTAATTTTGATTCAGCTTCGACAGCTTTTACCCTTTTCTGCTGAACATATCGATCAGTAGTCTTCCACATGTAATAATACTCTATAATATTTTTTAAAGTTTTCCACGGTAAAAAATCTTGACGAATATCGTTAAAATCTTTTCCATATTTATCTAAAGCTTCTTCAAATAAATTTGCTTCCGATGCACTCCATTCTTCCATTTCATCTCTGCAAAGTACAGGCCCGCTGGAAGGTACTAATGAACACAAAGCACTTGCAAGATTATAACTGTGATGATGAAGTGTATCCATAGCATGAAATAACGTGATGTCACGACTAGCCGCCGCTGCAGACATATGCAGCGATGGTTGCTTAACACTAGAACTACAGTCTAAAGCACGAGCAAACGTACCCACTGATCGCGCTACAACTAAAAATTGATCGATCTGTCTGTCTGTGAGATTATGTTCTGGAGTCCAAACTAATGTTTCAAGTTCAGATAATTCACGTCCATCACTTTCACCTTCTCTTAATAAAGATGTCACATCACACTGATAACGACTACCTACACGTATTTCTCCCTTATCTGCCAGCAGAGTTTTTTGAGTGGGATCAAATACCAAACAATAAAAAAACATATCATCTTTGTTTAAATACGAAGCCAAAGATTCAGTTTCGTTAAATAATGTTACTGAACACTTGCCCCTAATGTGTGTTGCTGGTAATGTTTCAACTTGACGAGATAAAAACAGCTCTCGATGTTTCATTTGATGCCGTTGCTTAGGCGTAAAGCCATCACACCTTTCATTAGCTTGACTATTTCCATTCGACTCATCTAAGGCACCTGCAATTTTAAAATATTTTAATTAGTTGTTAAACTTTATTCTAATTTAAGCAAAATATTTAACAAAATATCAAAATTTATATTTTTAGTGTTTGCAATTTTCTACAAATACACTTTACCTTACTTTTATAAAAACAAGAAATAAATGTATATGTATAAGAATAACACTGATAATCTGTGAAAACTGTCCCAGGTGGTTCTTGACAATCAAGTACTCCATAAAACAAAAGCCTGCTATTTTGTGGTTTCACAGTTTTAATTTGGCTTTGATAACTAAAACAGTTATTATTAGATCTGTTTACAAAGTAAATGTGTAGTGGAAATAATATTAAAGCCATGATTTACAATATGCGGAACTGCTTTGGTGATCACATGTTTTCTTAAAAAATTGTGTTCAATTGGTGTAATGAATTAAAATTTGAAAACTATGATTTACGCAGTGGAAAAAACATTTCTATAAACACCAACACCAAGAAAAGGTAGCCACAGTTTCAAGGCTGACTGAAACACCTTGAGCACTGGCATGACTGCAACAAGGCTTCACATGATAATTTGAACATACAGAAAATGTGTTTTCTGTAAATATCTCATATTTGGGCGGATAAGACAAAAATTACAGTGCAGAAATGATACAAAACAATTTTTCTGGCCAACAACCTTACGATTTTTTTTTATTTATTCAATTAAAAGATAAAATGAGTGGTGTATGATTTCAAGTCCAGGCAATGCCTCAGAAAGTATTACAAATTTTATTTAATGAAACTTAATAAAAGCGAAATTTTTGCCTGGACATTTATAGTTTTATTAAATTCGTAGATGTGTGAAATTTATAGTCAAATACTTTGAATAAAATTAAATTAATAACAGCGTTTAATAAAAATTCGTTTCAGTATGGTGCTACCCCTCCTATAATTTTTTGTTATTAAAATCATTTTTAAATAATAAATATTCAACTTTAAAAACTCATTTTTTTACAAGTTTGTTTTTGAGGTTAAAAATTGTACTTTTAAAATATATACACAATTTTTCTACATATGCACAAAAGTTAATCCAGTTCGAAGCCCAGTGTAATTCAATGGCAAGTCAATTCTGACATAAAGCAAAATAATAGTATATTATGCAACAAGTGAAAGAAGTTGTATTTCAACTGCGAGATAGCTTTTTTCATGAGCGAGATGATGTAGCCATTGAGCGAGAAGCTCTCCAAAAGATATGAATTTAAAAACTATTCTAATTAGGGAATATTACTAGATCACCAAAATATTTTCAGTAGGTCATGATTGTTATGATGTACAAATGTCAACCAATTTATTTATAAAAAAAATTAATTTGTACTGATTGTCATTTTTCATCCCAAATGTCAAACAAAAATAAACAAATCCAGTACACTAAACTGTTGCTAAGACAACTTTCAGTACTATGCCACTAAAGAAGTATTTTTTGAATTAAGTAGTTTTTGAAGTAATTGTTTTACAAAATTTACAAAATGTATTAATTGAAGAAAGAAATTTTTTATTCCAACATTTTTCTGATCTCTTATGGTTTATTAATTGAGATCAAAAATTATATCTTTAAAGTGAAAATGGCTATAAATTATACACTATTATTGATGTAACCAATTATTTCACACACTTACAAAAATTAATCAGAACCAAAGACTCCAGTTTGCAGCGTTCTCTTACGCAGAAGAAGCATACACATGCTTAGTACAATTTTCAAAGTAAGAACATAATAAGAACAGTACGTATTTCATATATACTGTTAACAAACGATATTTGTTTACATCATTCTTAAATTCTTAGGAACCTACCTTTTGAAAACAACGACAGGTACTTACATTTTGAGAACCGCTGTCATATTGTAATAATATTAATCTATCGAGTTTAAAAAACTGCAGACAAGTAAATCAAAACCCAAAAAACTAAATTTTAATCAATTTTTCCTAATTTGGGGTGGTTAAAATAATTTTTAGTCTAAAAATGTATTTAGAATGATTATTCTGAAGATGCAAAATTATTATTTGCGTTTGTTATTGTCAGATATTTTTAATAAATCTATGTAAATTAACGATTTAACATTTGGGCATCAATATTAATTATTTTCAAAAACACACTTTTAGTGCAGTTTGTATGCCTATTATTTTATCGTTAGTACTACTGATGAAATCGGATTTACATCTGTCCAAAGTAAAAAGTAACAATTTTAAATTTAGAGAGCATTTAAGAAAACAGCAAGTTTGCATCATTCTTTACAAATTTAATAGGTAATCTTAGGTTAACATTAACTTTATCATTGTGGGAATATTAATAATTAATTTTGTTTTAATATTGCATTAATACAATTTTAATAAAAATCCTTTCCAATTGTTTTATTGTAGCAATAGACGTATGTGATGTTAAGTATTTACAAAGAAAACAATCACTGTTTACGTCTGTGTTTATTGTAGTATTTGCTTATAAATTATAAATGCCAGAAGCCGATTCACCAAAATTATATTTTTCCCACAAAAAATAATGCACAAGGGATAAAAAATAAGGCATGGTGTAGGTATCTTAAAGAATTTTAAAGCAACTCTATATTTAACCTACAACTGTCATACCTTTATGTACATGGTGATTCAGAACAACCATAACAAATGTTAACAAGTTGTTTGTAAGATAATTCTACGTAAATTAATTAATATGTTTCCCTTCACAAGTCCATTGTTAACTGAAACATCATATTATAATATTCCATTTTAAATGACATTTAGATTTCAATTAGGTCGTGTATTGTTTTCGGTTAATACTTGTGGGGGTCAAAAAAGATACTCAAAATAATTTTGGAAATTATATTTCTTTATAGGTAATTATTTTGATATTGAGTATGAACTGTCTGTCTTTGTCTAACATCGGTTTTCAACGTGGACGTCCGTTCAGTGACCCTCTTCAAAAGTTTTGTGCTATCTGAATAAATGTACCGAAGACTATGCGGCATCTCCACATACGTTCTTGAAGCAATTTTCTTTAGTTCAACGCAAAATTTGGTTGCATACCGTTATTTGATGTTTGCTTACATTTCTTGTGATCGGGTATTGAAATGCAACACTAAACAATTGGGGATAGCGCCGGCCCCAATAAGTATAGTGGATAGCACGTTGCCTCTGCATTCAAGGGATGCAAGTTCAAATCTGATCGAGGTCTGGTTGTAAACCTATTCCTTCTACTAATACGAAATCAGGCTTGTATTGGTAAGAAAGAGTTTCATTGTCATTACTTTTGAGACTAACCTCGTATTAAAACAAATTGGGTTCTGTCCATGTTCGAAATTGAGAATAATTGATAAAGTTATAATTGATTATTTTCTCTCGAAACCTTTAAATTCTCAATATACATATAATAAAGATGTAAATTATTTTAATTAGTATTTTTATTGATGGGATAAGGTGTTATCCCATCATCAGGTATATAAAAGTTTTTTATGAACAGAATTTTAATAAAAAATCCAAGGAACAGAATGAATTGTGTTAGATTAAGATTAGACTTTGTAAGTAAGTAGTTAATTTTATAAAGTTTAATCTTAATCTAACACAATTCATTCTTTTCCTTAGATTTTTGATTAAAATTGTTGTTCATAAGAAACTTTTATATACCTGATGATGGGTTAAAACCTTAGCCCGAAACATATCGTATTATCGATAAAAACACTAAATAAAATAATTTACATTTTCTATTATATATTGAGAATTAAAGGCTTCCAGAGAAAATAATCAATTACAACTTTAACCTAATATTTAGATTCCCATATTTTGTAGTTGTAAAAGATTTGAACGTGAAAAATTCTATTTAAAGTAATAGGTAATTCAAACTTATGAATTGTTTGTTAAAATCGGCTGCATTTCGTCGATATATTTTTATTTACAATAATAAAATTATTTTATTTTATCTGTAAATTAAAAACATATGGTATGCGAAAATCTTCTCGGTTGGCTAAAAAGTTATTTCCAAAATCAGGTGTTCCTCCAGGGTTACACTTGGGGCCGCTACAATTCATATATTTATTAACGCTATTAATTATGTTTCCATCATGGCGAATTCCTTTTGTTTGTGAATGACCTTAAATTATATTCTAAAATCTCATCTGACTTTGAGTGCGAATTAGTGCATGCCGGTTTGAATAATTTAATTAAGCGGTGTGATTTTAACGGTAAGAATCTAAATCCTGACAAATGCCATGTTGTTATATTCAGACACATATTGCTGATATTGTTTGCAAAGATGTCTTTCGTGAAGTCCTAAGGTGAGTATTGGCAAGCTTTTTGTATTATTATGCGATACGTACAAGTACCTATCGCATGATCACGTAAAGAAAAAAAGCTTTTGGTGTAGAATACTCGACAATAATTCCTTTTCTATTACCTAATTTGAAATAAAGTATAGGAAAAACATGCCATTGCCATTTCTGAGGCGAATTTTATTTCACTTTCAAAGAGCAAATTTTTTTCAATAAAAAGCACTTAAATTGTGAAGTAAACGTAAAAAAATTATTTCTCAGGGCAGATGGATAAATTTTCTAGTTCTTTCTAAAACTAAAAGTTCTATTTTATTTCAATTTTCCTGTAGTTCGTTAAAAACTTCACTTTAATTTTTAAAGTGGGCATTCAGTAATTAGATATTTTCAGCCGATCTCTTGTTTGAGGAAGTAAAATAAGTTGTTTCTGTAAATTCATCTTTACCTAAATTGTAAACAAATTGAATCATGTCAAAGTACAGTTGCAACTAGCAGAGCGATACATTAGCTTCTTATACCAAAAAAATTATGAATTCAGTAATTTTAATTTTTAGAATTAAATGCAGTAATTAAAGGAAAATGACTTAATTTTATATAAATTTATGAAAAATTAAAAACAATTTTTTCTGTATATTATCAAAAAGAATCACATATTATCATGCATTATCGCCAAATATAGCGTAATAAGCGTTTTTTACGGATATTAAAATTTTATAACAGCTACTACTAAAATAACTATTTTGAAATAAATAATTTAACCGCCTTTACAAATATAGGACTGCAGGTTTTTAATATAAACTTAAGTTAACGAAAGTATGCACATATTAAAGGACGCCAAAAAAATATAGTAATTTTATCTTAATAGGTTCCTAACAAAAAATCTTTATCCGCGTTGGTTATTTTCTTGCGGATACATATAAGGTTCTAATACATCCGTGAAAATTACGACTACGATTTCAGAAGTCAAAACGGAATCCCAATGGAGATTACTGCAGAGGCGTGCTCGAATTTTTCTTAACATTGCAATTTTATAAAATCTAGTTTATCTATTCAATAGTAATAAATATTTGTCTACTTTGAATATTTAACTTTTTACATTTTAATTTATGAAAATAGTATTTCATTCGATGGTAATTGAAGCATGTCAATTAAATTGTCATCCTATTGGTATATGACTCATAATACAAATAATAACAGCTGCTTAGAGACTCTGTTTATGGGAGTTTTTATACGCCCGATTTTGAACATTAAATTTTGATTACAACTTGTGTATTTTTAGCAATGGATACCCCTTACTGTTAGTTATAAAACAAATGAAGAAACGTAATATAACAAAATGTAAATTTAATTACACAGTGGGCGACGTACGTTCCTGTTGAAGTATTATTGTGAAGCCAGAGCCTATTTACTCTTCTCTGAACTTGAGACCATTATACATAATAATTTTTCGAAATGTATTGACTGTATAAATCAATTATTACGACCTAGATAAAATGTTACTAAAAGGTCACAAAAGCTGCACAAATTAACTTGCAAATATTTTTAGTAATTGTACGTTAATGCCTTACTTTACCATCAATAATGGAAAAAATATAAAATATGCAAAGCACCAAACTAATAAATTTTTAATTATTCATACTACAATAATTACAAAAATTTTTAAATCACAGCAAAAGTGAATCGAAATGTAAAAAAAAGCAATTTGCAAATTCAAGGATATTTAGGACGTGGAAAATATAATCTAATGCAGTTAATTTGAAAAGTACTTATTTATCAAATATTTAATATCGAGTTATAAAATTATGGAGTGAGCGAATTTAATAGGTGAAAACAATGGAAGTGTCCTGAAAATAATTATTTAACAATTCTAAGTACGCACTTATGTATTTATTTATATCCTTTCTTCGCCATCGGGCCCTTGAATTATTTACGGTCAAGGTTATTTACTGTGATAGCTCATTCGCAGTTTTACTAGATGGCAATATTTGCGATTATCTGAGTAAGTTGGCTCTATTACTCAATGTGGTGACGTAATATGATCACCTTCGCTTATTTGGCGGAAAATATTTTAATATTTATTATAGTACAAATATAAACAAAATGTAATTAACTTATTCAAAGTATAGGTAATTTTGACAAGATATACTTTAGCGCCATCTAACAACGATTTTTTATGAACCATTATATACAAGTGGAGGATTGAGATACCGATAGCAGGCAAGTGAAAATAAAAGATGGTCAAAAGTAACTCCGGGCTTTCAGAAATTTATTATTAAATAAATAAAACAGATACAGTTAAAATGCACATATCACTACATAAAGCAAGTCTCAAAGTTGTACGGCACATATCAATCCTGAAATCGAGTTCTTGCCGTACACATTGCAAAATATCACGATCGATAACAACGATGACACGTGTTATCCTTTCTTGCCCTTCTGCTAAATCACGTAGCATATAGACATGACCCCATGTAACCCCATACGAAAGTCACACGGGGTTGTCCGGTGAGCGAGTTGGCCACGGAAGAAGAGGATTATCGTCTCCAGAAGCATGTACAATCCAACGACCAGGAAGTTCAGCATTAAGGTAATTACGGACGGTTCCAATAAAATCTGCAGAGGGTCCCATCTTGTTGAAAAACAAGGTCCCGAAAATCAACCTGTAATTGTGGCATTAGCCATTGTTGCAGTATATCTAGGTACAGTTTTCTCCACAAAGAAAAATGGCCCATAGATTTTTGACAAACATGTTAATTTTAGGAGAATTGCGAACGTGTTCTTGAACTTCATGAAGATTTTGTGTGCTCCATATATAGTTCATTATGACGGTTGATCTTTCCAGGCACATAAAGTGGCTTTGTCCAAAAAAAATTAATTTTTCAACAAAACCATCGTCCTGTAGTTTTTCGTGAACATTTGTACAAAACTGGAAACGAACACTATGCCTGCATAAACTGCACCCGGTATGGTTTCACATGAAGATGTTTGCGTAGAATACCCCACAGTTGACTATAAAATGTGAAATTCCCGACTCGTATGATGTATGGATGTTTTTGGTCTCCTTGTAAAGGTTAACAGACTTCACAGATGGGCCCAGCCATCCTGTTCATTTAGCATCAGCAGCCAGTGTTCTTGAATTCTTTTGTCTGTTGTTTGACATTTTGTACGAAATCTTCGTTGAACCGCCGCCACAGCTAACTCACATTTAGCGAATTTTAAGATGCAAAACGCTTTATGTGCACCCGTAAACACCATGTTTATTACTACTACCCCCTGACGGTTAAATCTGCTTTTACGTGATGCCACGTATATCAAACGCAAACTTTGAGAGTTGCTTTATGTAGCGGACTTTAACTGTATTCGTTTTAGTGATTTAATTATAAATTTGTGAAACCCCGGAGATACTAATGAAACACCCTGTATAATATGAATCACTAACCACAAGTTTTCAAATTGCACAACAATATCTGCTTTAAATGGAAACATTTTACAAACGAATTAGATTTGCCATCAGATATTCATATGTTGGTGCCATTTTTATTGTAGCATTGTTCAATTGAAATAATGTTCTAAGAAATGCTATATATTTAACTAGCCCCCCCCCCCCTTACCACTCTTTCTTAGGCACTAAAATGATCGACATTAAATGTACAATGGACATTCCTATTATATTTACGTATTATACAGGGTGATCCAAAAATAGTGAAGAGTTTGATTTTCTGCCGAAATAAAATATTTTACAAATTAGTAACCCTGTCTTCTTATCAAAAACTTGTTTGTTTGGTACCAGCGGCATACCTTGTGGAAAAAGTAACAAGTAACAATTCGTGTAGGCGAATGGAAAGCGCCTAATATATACGGTACAATTTTATAGTCTATTAATATCCCGCCACGAACTTGCCCACACTGACAGATTCAGGCTGTTTGCACATTTTCGACTCCAATTTAGCGTTTTCGCTTAAAATAATTCTAAACAAAAAACCGTTACTAAAGGAACAAAACTACCACGCCACTCTACTTGCTTAATCAAATCATAAATCATAAGGTGCGAGAACTAGGGGACTGGTTTGATTTTTGGGGGCACTTTAGCGGACTACTTTTAATTTCATGGATTTCAGGGGATCACTTTGTAAAGTGGATCCCAAGTCCCACAAGCGGGTTTTATTTGAAAGCTCTGTTAACATAATTGAATTAATTGATAATTGCTGTATCAACGTTTTTCTTCTTAATATTACAACAAAACACAAACTATTTATATCAACTCTAATTTATTTAATTATTACACTAAAATTTTACAGTGACATTTCAAGTAAGTTGTTTTTAGGTACTATGGTAATGAAAACTACCCATACCAACTAGGTATCAATATGTCCTTATATCTTTCACGGATTCATGTATTCAATTCATCCGACGAATTAAAGATGAGACGTGTCTATGCAAAATTTGTTCAGAGACAGTTGAGTACAGCCAAGATGGAATGTCTCAAGATGGATACTAGAGATTTATTTGTGGAAAGAATAGAGAATGCACCTTTCTTAAAATAACCATCACTGGTGATGATTCATGGGTGTTCGTTTACGACTGAAGATGAAGATGCAGTCATCAGAATGGCATATGTCGTCTGTTCGGCGAAAGAAAATACGCGTCGTCAGATCCAAGGAAAAAGTGATACTCGTTGCATTATTTGTCGTATGCGATTTTGAACACTATGAGTTTGTACAGCTATTATTAGGCATTCCGAAGAAGTGGCGCGATAAGTGCCAAAGAAAGTACTTTTTGAATTAGGATAACGCATCGAGCCACATGTCGCTTGTTGTAAAGTAATTCCTTACTGAGAAAAGTATTTCTGTTATGTCATCGCTCAATCACCGCACTATCTGGATCTCGTTAAGCGAATTTGACCGTTCCGTACTTTGAAGAGCATTTTACAACCATGCATATACGAGGACCGAACTCCATAAGATTCTATATGAAGCCTCCTATCAGTGTTTCGAAAAATGGCAGAATCGATGGAGTAAATGCGCGCGCAAGGGTCTTTATTATTTTAAGAAACCGAACTTTCTAGGTCACACTACTATATGCATATTTTAAATAAACTAATAGCAAATAATAGCAAATAGCAAAACTTTGAAATTCAAAGGAGAAAGCTGTGCTGGCGGGAAGATGTCTAATATGAGCATTACTGTTTTGGTAGCTGCGAACATGACTGGAACGGAAAAGAGAAGACTGCTTATTATAGGAAAATCCGCCAATCCTAGATGTTTTAAAAACAAG
>JAHWXV010514679.1:0-16608 GCA_024586415.1 Phrixothrix hirtus | reverse complement strand
TTTTATTATAAAAAAGAACAAATAAGAAAAAGTTAAAGATGACCACCTCCATGCTGTTCAATGAGATATAGTCGTTCTTCTATGCTATGAACTGCATTGTGAAGGGCATTCAGTGGAATGTTTTCAATAACATGTGATATGGATTGTTTCAATTCCTTATGAGTAGTAGGTCTACTAAGAAACACCCTTTCTTTGAGGTAACCCCATAACCAGTAGTCAGCTGGATTAATATCTGGTGACCTGGAAGGCCATCTATTTGGAAAATGTCTGCTAATTACATGATCACCAAATGTGTTTCTTAATAGTGTTTTTACGGGATTGTGTATGTGAGGGGGTGCGCCATCGTGCATAAAAACAATATTTGCGATATCATGATTCTACAATTCCGTGGTATTACAAACTTTTGTAACATTCGAAGACATCGCTGCTGATTCACTGTTACTGTTTTAATTTGTCCATTTACCATTTCTTCATAGAAATAAGGACCAATTAGAAAGTTAGATGTAGAGCCACACCAGACAGTAACCTTGACATCATGTAATGCTTGTTGAACAATTTCATTTGTATCAGTTTTTGCCCATATCCTGCAGTTGTGTGTTAACGCCTCCATTTACTTCAAAATGTGCTTCATCTGTCCAAAAAATTTTGTCTAGCCATTGAACATTGTTTTGAATTTCTGTTAACACTTGCAAAGCAAAAGTTACATGAAAATCCTTATTTTGTGGTTTGAGTTCAAAAAGCATTTTTATTTTGTATGGATACAACTTCAGCTGCTTTTTCAGAATTCACCACACTGTTGAATAACTCATCTCCAAACGCCTTGCAACTTTATTAGCATTACAAACATTATATGCAGAATTTTCACTAACTTCCTGAACTTCGTGTAAAACTAGAGTTGCACTGACTTCATTTTTTATCAATTTTGGTCTACCCGAACGCTTTTTGTAACCGAACCAGTTTCTTCAAATTTGTTCACCAACTTACGAAATGATTTTACAGAGCAGGGTCCATTTCTCAGTCCATGTAAAGCTCAAAATCTTCTCAATGAATTGGGATATTGTCTGTTGGATTCATAATAGCACTGAATGAGGCCAATATGAACTTGTGAAGGCAAAACCATCATGAAAATACTGATTATCCAAGAATTATTGCTAGTATTCTACAAACCTGTTTATACAAGCGTGACGGCTACAATAGCAATGAAAGTTAAACAAATGCATATCGAAAGAAACCCTGTGCCCTCTACAGCATAATGATATGTATATGAAACCAAACTGTTCATATGTACAAAAACTACAGCCATTTCAAACTGGGAACTTACTTTTGAATAACCTTATATATTGTTTTTGTTTTATAAAACCAATAATCTTTTCCAAATATTTAGAAAACCAAAATCTATTGATGCCTGGAAAAACTTGTTAACTCAAAGTTATGTTTGCTAAAATAAATTTTGTTCACCCCTGCAAGTGTTGTTGCTAAGGATATTAGTAATTAATTTTTATTAAAAATTATAGTAAATTATTGTTTTTTTACAGTCTGAAAATTGCTTCATAACTACATAAAAGTACCGAGTCTCTTTGTTTTAAAGTCATTTTTGACAATTCAAAAACTATTTTATTGCATGCCACTAATCCTTAATCTTTAAAAACTAAGTCCTTTTAAATTAATGAAAATGCAAAATGATATGTTTTAGTAGTTTTATAACAAAAGTCAATGAATATGTCAGTCAAGGTTTTAGTTACAAAATATGGAAGCATTTTAACTTTAATTTAAAATCTAAATACTTAGCTAATATACTCATACAATTTTTTTTTAAAAATTACTTGAACAGTTACATATATTTTCATTAATTTCTAAGTGCTTATAGTTTTTACAAATGAAGATTCTGATGCCTATAATAAAATGATTTTCATAATTTATTTCAAAAATAATTTATTTTAATTAAAAAAGACAAACTACTTTTGTAGTTTTAATTCATAGAGCAGTAGTTTTTAGATTTTGTAAAAATGAGAAAATGCCATATTTTTTACAAAGTAATTATTTGTATCACTAGTCAAGAAAATGACACTTTGCGATTATTAATTTGACAGTCAATAGAATATTACGTTTATACATTTTCTGGCCTAGGCCAATCAATGAATACTTTCCGACTGCCAATGACAAATAGAAGGTTAATGTTACCTGATGAAGGCAAAAAAATTAATTACGAATACTGGTGGAGGTGCATAAAATTTATTTTGGCAAAAAAATACGACTTTTTAGTTTTCTTAATATAACGGAACTGCCATTTTACAAATTTATACAATTTTCTAGAATCTTCAATAGGATTCTGACTAAATAGTTTATCACATCACTTTTATCCTTGTTTTACAAAATAAAATTCCATTTAACAAACTTAAAAATGAATAAATACCCATAAGAAATGTCTGAAAATTTTACCTGAACTAAATTCTTGGAATTCAACATGCAGCTAAAACCACTACACAATAATAATCTTAGTTAAAGAGCATTTTATAAAAGTTGAGAACTAAATTTGAAACAGTTTTTTTTTTGAAAATTAGAAAAAAATTCGTTTATTTAAAAAAATATGTTTTTACATTTATGTAAAGAATTATATTTTAAAAAACAATAAACAATAAGAAAAAAACAAATATGAAACTAAAAAAATATTAACTTAAACAATTTTCTACATTTTGGCAAGATAATATGAAAAAGAAATCCCTTCCCTTCATATATTGAGTATATAAAACTTTTACAGTTTAACTTCTCACAGTCTTCATATTCATTTTCTCATCGGGTGGTACAACATGACATCAGTACAATATGGTGCAGATAGACATTTAGCATCTAATGTTCACCATTAGTGGTATGACAACATGGCACAATGTGATGATAATTCGATGTATGAGCAGAAAACAATAAAATTGTCTAGTAAATAAAACTGTTTATTTTTCTTTTTGTTTTTTGTTAGACATAAATAAAGATAAAAATGTTCAACTCATTATTATTTAATGTCTAAGCTCTCATAAGTGTGCTCAGAATTGAAGTTACTCTGCCATAATCATGTTATCAATTTGTTAAGGTAATGAGTTTCATTTACTCTAAAGACTGGTAAACCTTCTCGTAAGATCTCCCATTCTTTGGCTAGAGGCTCTTTAATGCTTTTTGTGATTTGTTACAATTTAATATAAGGCATATTGTGAATCCTATAATCTTATTTATTATGGACACCAGAATTTGTAGTGATTCCAAATTTGAGATATTAAATATGAAGACTAGGCAAGACTAGCATTCAAATTCACCTTATAGGAGGTTGCTTTATTTGATCTTGTACTTATTCTAAGAAAGAAAACAACTGAAATAAATTTAATGAACTTCCTTTTTATAAGCAATTAAAATTTTAATTAAGGATTGATAAATATAAATTACAAAAGAAAATATTCTTATGAATGAACCTTTGTCTTACTAGTTAATCACCTTTATTTGTAATTTCTTGAAATGTCACATCCATCCTCCAAATTCATAAATTTTCCCACTGTTGATGTCTTATTATAACAAAAATACTAACAGTATATTAAAACCTCAGAAATAAGACAAAGTTATGCACATTACCAATTAAAAATTACTATGAGAGATTTCCCTGCCAGTTTTTCCCTTAGTTCAAATGCTTATAAAGTGTATAATTCTTAATCTTTCCATACTACTTTCATTTAAATTAATTAGACTGGTTGCTGAAAAATATTTATGTTGCTTCAATTTTTGATTTAATGGATCAATATAATTATTACATATCAATAAAAATTAACATTCCCAGAAGTTCCTCTTGTCATAAAAATTACATAATAAGACAAGGTTATTGATATGATTTGAACATACCTCTATCAAACAAGTGACATGTCGAATGCTCTTGAACCATTTTCTTGAAAGTTTTTCAATTATTGAAATGCATCTTTATAAATTATTAATATGTTTTTGAATGTTCACCAGAAAATTTAGGCCAAGAAATAACCGAATCTAAAATTAATCGATATTAATTTTGATATCACTTAATTGAAGCAACACAAATAATTTAAAATAAAAAACAGTCAATCCTTCTTGAAAATCACTTTAACATATTATATGAATTAGATATTTATTTCTAACAGTTATTGAAATTTTTAGATTAATTGTTACAATTCTCGATGTTAGTTGTCTTCACACCAAAAAACAAGAGTTCATAAACAAGCTGTGCTTCGTCCTTCTCACTTACGCATGCACTTCCAGAATTAGTATAAAGTGTTATATCAGAGGTTCTTAATAAATTAATTTTCAATATAAAATTTTAGAAGTACTATAATGAAAATTTGTTGTTAATGAATTAGTTGTTATTAACTATTTAAATGTAAAATAAAATAAATGAATAACCTAAACACATCAATCATAACCACATAAAAATGGAACATTATAAAGTTGGGAAACAATTGCAGCATTGACATCTATATAACATTTGTCTAGTTTATGTTGTGCTGTTATTGTACTAACCATCAAAGAGGGGTTATAAGCAACATTAAATTATGATCATAGCTATGTTTTCAAACCACTAATGGTTTATGTTATACTAAATCTTGATCTGAAATATAAATTTTATATTGTGGCATATTTCCAGAGCACATTGTACCGATGTTGCATTGTACTGTCAGATGAGGGAATGCATATTAAAAAGTATACCAAGTGTTTGGCAATTGTTATATCGCTGTTGAATCAACCAATCAGGGAAATTACTTGTATCCTAAAGTGATATATTCTAGAACATAACATTTTCTCCATAAAATCACATAAGGAATCATATCCTTTAATATTTAAATTACTTAGAAAATACCCTGCAGCAAAAGAGTTTTAAAAAGTTAATAAGTATAGGAATGTCAATAAATAGTTTTCATATTTTACTTAAGACTGTAAGCAATCATAGACAAGTTCTTTTAATATTGTGAAATAATGGCTTTCAGTACTGTCCTATTTTTATATTGATTATAGCTTAAAATATACAACAATAGATTGATTAAGTACAAAAAATATATTAATATTTTCATATACATAATTGTATTTCGGAATTTATTTTCCTTAAATGTTTAAAGTAGTCATCCCTCAATATCTGCTGATATCCAAGTTACTTATACAAAAAGGTGTTCCTTCTGTACACTTTAAATCAGCTCTAAATTTCTTATAATATGAAAATCTTCATTTAGTTGAATTTGTTATAGTGACATATTCAAGTTTAATTCTTGAGAATTTTCTTGAATTGTTTTTAATATTTTAATCTGCAGCTATGGAAGTGACAAATACAGAAACTATTGATACAGAGGGCTGACTATTTTACAATTCCACATTTTAAATTAACAAACAATATTCTTTGTAATAATTTTTTTAAATTATACAGTAATTCTAGCTGCACACCAACTGTGTCAAGACATGAGAGAAGTAATAAAACAATGACTTGTTTTTTACTTCAGACATGTCTTAGACAAATCTGCATACTGAAGGAGTACTGTGTCTGCAACATGACTTGAAATAAAAAGCAGAATCTTCTTTCCTGGGGTATCCATGTTATCGTATCATAATTTTCTAAAAACATTATTTACATTAATTGATACAGTATATGTATATTATTCAAAAATTATTGCATTAATTTAGTATGAAGAATTATTGAAATTCCAGAGGTTCCAAAAGTCAAAATCTTAAAATGATCCTGTTGGTCATAAAATTGAACAAAATATACTATAATTCCTAAAATTTGTAGTTTTGGAAAATACAGGGTAATTTTAAAATGCACTGACAAACTTTAACATGGTACTGTAGAGGCCTAACCACATCCATTAATAAGAAAATTGCATAAAATAGAATACTTGGAAAAAAATGAAAATGTCAACTTTTGAGTACTGCAGAAAAATATGAATACAATAAATACAGCGAGACAAATTGTACGTGCTGTAGATGAATAACATGTTATTTTAATATTAAATTACAGAATGGTATGTTTACTTTGTGTGTAAACTAACCTTTCCCAATATTAGTATTTGATATTAATGACCTATATTTTTAGTCATTTGTAGTTTACGCAGACAAAAATTAAAAATTTTAACCACGTCAAATTACACTGAAAATCATACTAAGATTTTTATAAGTACCATAATTTTGATATTTTCTTTTTTAAAATTTGTAAAAAATAAAGAAACACTTAGTTATTTCAATATTAATTCATCTATCCATTATTTATACAAATATGATGTTCAACTTAAAATTGCATGGAATTACATGGAAATACACAAAATTGAAAATTAATACACTTTTGTAACAAAAACAATTCTATAATTTAACAATACAGAATAATTTGTAAACGAACGTCATGCTTTAATGAAATTAATATCCTTGATTCGTTTACATGTTGAATTTTAGAATTACTAACAACCGGTCATTCCATGTGAAATCAACTAATGGCCTAGACCTTTATATCTCAAAATAACATAATTTTTTGTAGATTGGTAGTACTATTGGTTTATGTTAAAAATTCAAAATTTTTAATTTTTTTAGCAATCCATTTTCGAATTACTGATTTTCAAAGTTTCAAAAATGTAATCTCTGTGGCATTTTGAAATCTTCAAATGGCTCTATCTTCAAAACTCTTTGACATAGAGAGCTGAAATTTATATCATTCTCTTCAGGTTTGTATAATCTTTAATATGATATGCAACTTAGTTATATTATGAAGCATTGTGTTTTTATAAAATTCTTTAAAAAATGTTTTTCTTAATATCTCAAAATCGAAATTTTAAATTTTTTTGAAAGACATACTGCATTCATGCACCTTTTGAGAGCATATGTATCAAATTTCAAGATGGGATGACAATGGGTTCATATTGAAATAAATATTTGTTTATAGCAGTAAATTGATTGATATGATTTGTATATATTGTCAAGTTTGATAATTTAATGTAAGTGCCATGTTTTAATGTTACCATAAGCATGAAGTCACTAAAATAAATATGCAGTTTTTATGTTTCATTATTAAATTTAAGTTAATTTTGTTCAAAGCAAGTTTTATTAAAATTAAAACACATAAATAGTAAACATTATCAAATTATTTTATGTTTTATCGTGAATGATATTTAAAAGCATAGATGGCTTTACTCAAATAATTATCATTTCTTAGGAGTTACACATAGCCCTGACACTTTTCAATGTGTACATAGTATCTTTATACAATTATACAATTTAACATCTTCAACGATAATATTTCTTGTTTTGTACATACTTGATAAAGAAGTTCCCGCTTTTTTAATAGAATCTTAGAACTCATTGTCATTTCTTTAATAGTAAGTTTGTAAGTTCTCCGAGTGGCTGTTGTTGGATTGACTTTGCAAATTATAAAGTTCTTGGTATAGTTAAAATATCCTCTTTTCTTGAGTAAGTAAAGGAAGGACATGACCCATAAGGATGGAGAAACGATACATTTATTTCTTGTTCAGTATCATTTTTTGAAAGTACACATGACAACCACCAATATTGTAATATGCACAAATTACAAATCCTGATATATGACTAAATGGCACATTTCCAGCATCAGATCCTACTTGAATCTTGTGCACATCATAGTTTTCACTGTTAGAAATAACTTCAGTCTTTTCTTAAGTTTCGATCAGGGTATGAATGCACGGTATTTTTGCGTTCCAGTGACTTCAATGGCATCAATTTAAAAACTGCACATTTATTTTGGTAATTTTATGCTTATGGTAATATTAAAACTTAACAATATATACAGATCATATCAATCAATTTACGGTGTACTGCTATAAACAAATTTTTTATTTCAATATGAACCCATTGTCATCCCATTTTGAAATTTAGTACATGTGCTCTCAAAATGTGCATGAATGCAATATATTTTTTCAAAAAAGTATAAAATTTGGATTTTGAGATATTAAAAAAACTTTTTAAAGGGTTTTAGAAAAACGTTATGCTTTATAATATAACAAGTTGCATATCATACTAAAGCTTATAAAAATCTGAAAAGAATGACAAATTTTAGCTCTTTAAGTGAAAGAGCCATTTGAATATTTCAAAAGCCATAGAAATTATGTGATTTTTGAAATTTCAGAAACCAATAACTCTAAAATGAAATGTAAAAAAATCTAAAATTTTATATTTTTAATCCTTTTAATTAATAGAATAAATGTACCAAAATTCAACTAAATTGGAAACATTAAGTTCCAAAATAATTTTTTTATTGGTTGGTTTCACATGGAATGGACCAACTGCATCATGTGTTTATAGTTCATTCACTTAAAACCACATATTCAGCTGTTGTTATTGCAATCATTCTCAAACAGATCTTTATCACTTCATTAACGGTTTTGTTTTTGGGAACGACAAGGAATTTTTTCTCTTGATTTAGAAGTGCCCCTGCTTGTATGGTTCAAATTATCAGTGGATTTTAAACTCACCCTATATTTATTATTATTTATTTATTTTTCAACTGTAATACTTATGAACTTAGTATATTTATAGACCATAAGTATAGTCAAAAGTTGCAAAATTATATGTACTCGCTTTTCAGATGCTATTCTATAGCCATTCACAATAATTAAATTGCTTAAATTCACCTCAGATTTTTGTAAATTACTTATGATAAAATAAAGATGAAATATTTATGTAAGCCAGTATTAGTGGTTTAATTATTGTAAATGCCTTAGGTTTTAGGATTGGTAAAAATACATCAGTTTGACATTTATTCTATGGTTGTGATATGATCATGATATAATAGATACAAAATATTTTAAACCATTTACTCTTTAATTACAAAAAATGCATGTATGAATAGGATTTAATACATTACATTTATTTCAAGCTGAAGACATTGGTTTTAGTTGTTAATAAAGAAAAGTATGTTCACTGGTTTTTACTTATTTTATGAGAATTTCTTAATAAGGTTATAAAATAATCGTAAAATTCACTTCAAAAAGTCATAAAATCATAACTAAAATTCTTCACAAATCTATTGTCATCTCTGAAAATCATAAAGGAACTCACAATTTAAATTTTCCTTCGACACCATTTTTTTATCTGCTTCATTCCAATTTGAATGCTCTGATTAAGAAATTTAATATTTAATTTTTATTTATTCGTGTTAATTCAAAGTGTATGATTAGTTACAAAATAATAACATGTCTGGAGCATGTCATGAGGAAAAATAACATGCTGTACCTCTGATGTCAAGATGTGTCTGTGCGCAACATATGAGAATTGTTAAAAATACAAATCATTTGTATAGTGGTCTTTTCCTTGTGACTTGTCTGGTCTACTGCGTGTCTTGATGCATAATAGTGTGTGGCCAATCTTTACAAACTTGTTTTGTCTTAAAATGTACAATCTGTATATGAACTAAAGCATGTATATTTATTTTTATATTTTTATATAGGTATTTTAAAATTGTATATATTTAATAATTTCTATTTAAAATGCACTATTTTAATTTCAAAAAAATTATAATTCTAGTTGTACTAATAATATGTACTTATTTAAGGTTATTTTCAAATGTAACATTGTTAATGAAAAAATCTTTTATTCAAACACATTTTCACAGAGGGAGCATATCAACAAATTTTATAGATTGTAATTAGGTATAATTTATTTGTTAAAAATCTGACCAGCATGTAAATAAAACTACTTGATTAATTTTTTAATGTTATTGAAATATTACAAATTTGTTATACACCTACTCCATGATGCATTATGGCTATGTGCATATATGTATTAATTAAAGTAGGTTGCTAGACATTTCAAATTATCCAGTTTTACCTATAAATCTATGTTTCATCTCTCCCAAAATGAATTTCTTTATACATATCTGAGTACAAGCTCGAGCAGGAAAATTTGTAAAATTAAAATATTGATTAATAAACTACATAGTCTGCTATTTTGTTTTCAAGAGAGCATGTTTCAAATATCCTCAGTTCATGAGTAAGCATCCTCAGAAGTATTGTTGATTATTGTAGTAATAGTAGTAGTAGTAGTAGTATTTATTTATCTTGCAAAACATGTCAAATTTTTATAATATGCTTTGGTTAGCATTTGTCATTAAAAGGTAAATATTAGTATATTTGTACTAATATATGTTAGTAATTTTATATAAATCATAATATATAATAATGATATAATATTCTGTTCATCATAAAAAGGGAAGATTTGCATAAGTTCAACGACTGTCACTGTCTGAAATAATTTAAAGCAATGGATGGCTTTGTTTCATCACTTTCAAGGCAATAAATAGGTTTACTTCAGTTAGCTCATGAGAGGTCGTAGGTTCTTCTATATGACAAATCAATTTAAAAGAGTGGTGATACATTAAAATGGTCAAAATAGGTAGAAGAGAAGGCCACCAGATTCTTTTTGAACTGAGCTTGTGTCTAAATCTGAAAAATACTATAAGGCCAGTGATAATAAACACTCAGAGGAATTGTTCAATAGGAAGTATAGAAATATTTGGAGATTGTACTTAGAGGTAAAACTGAATGGTGGTGACTGAGATCACAGACAAAATTGGAGTGTTGGCTATGCCACTGAATTAAGTAATCTCAGGTTCCATATTTACATAAATGCTAAATAAACTACTTGCCAAAGATGGCCAGTACAAAAAAAATGTTTATCTTAAAATACCTGAACGAAAAATATCTCTATACTACTGAAATAAAAACATCTAAGTAAAATAAACAGATATAATGAAACAACTATATAAGTTACAAATCACAAATAAAAGTTGAGATATAAAATACTAAATTATTATGGTAAAGTCAAATCAAGTTCAACAAAATCAACATTAGATTATAATCACAATATGGTTACAAGTCAAAATTTGTTTTTAATCATTTACCATGGGTTCCCATGCTTTCAAATTATTGGATTCTTAATTTAGGTTATACTTAACTAACAATATTATAGTGAGGTTATGCGTTTGTATTTAATAGTGATGGGAAACAAAAAAGTTAAACTTTACAATGATTACTAAATTACATATGGATCATTAGGCAGTTCATGTACTTGAACTAAATGTTTGATGGCACAAAGCTAATGCATAGTCCATATATGAAAATTACGCAAATGTTAATAGCTAAACTCTTAAAAAATTCAAGTGGTAATGTTAAAACAATGATCTTTCAGAAGTTAGGCCCTTTTCCTGTCATTTGAATTAATCAACATAAAAATAACTTACGTAAGTGTGGTTTGCAAAATCAATCTTAATATAAATATAAAAATCTTCCTTCTTAGTTGATTGACCCCATCTTAATTTTCATTATCGAAATTTCTTTCTTATAACAATGGTGGAAAACATGCTTTAACTAGTTCATAAATAAAATGCTATAAAACGAGAAATTTTTGATTTACTGCATTGTTAGGTTATCAAAGGCTAAAAGATAGAACACAGTACAACAGGAGGTTTCATAACTTCAAGAAGAACGGAAGTTCTTGTCTTTTAAAAATTTATCCAAACTACAACATACCTATGATCAAAAATGAAGTCCTTTATTCTAGAAGGAACATGTATGCTCGCGTTGTTTTTAACAGGAAGTTCAATTCCCTCAATCAGGAAATCTGGTTTCTAAAACAAAACATTTGTTGTGAGATTGTGTGTAGCAAAAACATATATGTATTTCTAAAGGTTACCCAAGTACTTTTCAATCAAATCGTAAGTATTTTCCAAACATTTTTTGTTACGATGGAGAAATGTATATAGGAGAGAATGATTATGCAATAACTGGTGATATCTCCTTGTAAAATGGACAGAGGGAAAAAATGTATTCGTGTGGGAAGCCATAGCCAACTATAGTAACAGACCAAAATGTCTGACTTGGCAACATTGTAAATCTGTGAACTATCAGCTCTATCCTTTTAGGTCATCACTTGAGGTTGTTTTTGATTTCTACAATACAAATTGCAGAGAACACGTAAGGGTCATAATAATGAATATAAATACAAGTGGGAATAATATATATTTATTTGCATACCACTAGTATACAAAAGTTTTAAAAAAAAACACTAGCTGTATGTTTTTAAGAGCAAGTCATTAAAGTTTGTAATTTTCGCTTTTTGTATGACATTAATCTGTGAAATGATGTCATTTTTTAGCTTTGTATAATTATTAATCAAAATATTTGCAAATACTGATAAAATAGAATTAAAAGTGTGATATTCTCTGTGTTACATAGACAAATATCTTGCATAATTATCTTCAAGTGCTCTGTGTTAAACAAACTATATTTTGTTAAAGAAATTAAAAGCTTTTTCTGCTCATTATGAGCTAAAAAGCTTTCCTCAAAATTATTAGAGATTAAAATTGTCATAACAAATATGTTTACCTACTTCCAAAACTGTATTGGATGGAATTGTTAAACTGCCTTGATCTAATTTTCAAAAATATGTGTCATCTGTTTCATTGTTTTTTGATTTTAAAATATCTAAACCTAATAAACAGGTCAATTTTGACACTGCTTTGAAAGCAACATAGCCTGAAATATACAATAATGATGATGCATCTATTTCTGTTCACAAGATATTGTCAAAAAGATAAATAAAATTATCAATATTAACTGGTTCTTCAGAATTATTAAGAAATTTTTCTAAAAAAAACGAGTTGAAAAAGAAATCTGACCATATTTGACTGACTTTAAACCCAATACACTTTTAATCTTATTTTATTTTCGGATTCAAAAATTTGTGTAACTGACATGTTATAATTTCCTCCTGAAAGCTGCAAATAACAGCTAAATCTATGTTCAAATTGCCAGTCTGAAACTTGCCAGGAAATAAATATTCAATTTTTAGTGTAGTCAAACTATAATTAATAAATTTAAAAGCACTAATGTACTGTGATAAATAGCCGCTCAGTATTCTTGGTTAAGCATCCCTGATTTAAACTTTTCCATTTGTTTAACCACAGTCAAAACTGATTTAAAAACTGCAAGTCACTATCTGTTATGATATAAAATGGTTTACATAATTCGTTTTGTGTTTTAATACCCTGAAATTTTGACTTTATATTTATAATGGTCCACCGGTCAGGTATTATTTTAATAAATTCATAAGTACCTACACTACTAACAATACCAGAATGTGCTTCAAATTCAGGTTTTAGTACACAGTATGTGGTTTCAATAAAAATATTGCAAACGAATGGCACTTTTTGCCACTCTAACTTACTAGGATACAACGATTTATAATTCAATTTAAAAACTGTTTTTAACAAATTATTAGAACATTCAATTTATATAAATTTCTAAGATCAGACATTTTTGCTTTTAATGGAAAGAATCAGTGTGGATTTCGCATGTGTGGCTTTATGATCCAACTGGTACTCCTGTTGTCCTTACATCTTTCTTTCCTTCTTTTAACTGGAGAACTTGAGGTTTGACATCCTATGGTCAAAATTCTGTTTTGTTTTTTCGTTTGGTATTTTGATCGATTTTTGTAGAAATTTTCAGTGAGAATTTCTTTTCTCTAAAGTGATATCAGGTTTTGTTGGCGTTCCACGCCTAGTAAACAAAATTTTTTTTTAAATTTACTGCCATGTGTTCCCTAGTAACGGTGTGGTTGGCCAGACGATGAAAAAGAAAAAAGTAAATAAATGAGTAAGTAAAGAATTTTCTTTGATTGTTCTGTCAGACACAACGTGAGAGATAAGTTTTCTTATACCCTCCGTGGTGATTGAAAAACAAGTATAGTTTCTCGGTTGGATAAAGCATGTGAGAGGAGCTTTTCTACTCTCCATAACATTTGGAAAATTATGTACTAAAAATTATGTTGACTGTTCTAGATGATTTCCACTCTGATGGATTTCGACGGGTATAATTGGTGTTAACACGTTGCAAGACCCACACGTTTTGGCAGTTAAAAATACGTGTAGGGTGTGCATGTAACAATTGGTCACACGAGTGCTTTCCTTGTTTTGAAGTGTCTGAGTGGTGTGTGTAAGGTTTCCGCCATGTAGTGTCGGAACACCTGGTTGGAGAGATTGATTTGGTGTATCTCTGGGAATTTACCTGCCTTTTCCACCCCGGTTGCAGCTTGTTTGGACCTGTGAGGTCCCCCTGTTGGTGCAGGAATCTAGAAATACAATCACAACTGACGATTCTGGTTGTGTGGAGTGATGACCCATACTGAGGTGCCCCTTTTTTTTTATCACATTGTTCTTTTGCTTCCCTATTGTTTGCCTACAAATGGCATTATTGTAATGTCAACATATATCGGCAAGAATCCAAATTAATTGATAATCCTGGCTGCCAACTATTGTAGAGGTGAGCTTAAACTTCCCGCTGCGAGGGGAGCCAATTAAAACATAATTCCTCTCCAGCTTACGGATGCATATCTGCGTTCATTGTAACTAATATATTTAAACATTAATTATAGTTATAGTAGATTGATTAGTTTTCCCTGTCCCTCTTGAATTAGGCCACATTAAAGAGCCGAGGAAATTATTTGTAAACCTTTACACCCTGCTGTTTTGTGTATGTTATATAAGCCATTATCTTTAGCAATAGATAAATAGTATTGACCAACTAGACTTTCATTTTGAACCTAGAAAATGAGTTAACAGTTATTGCCTTGTATTTCAGGGGATATGTGTTAGTTTTGGTATTTATAGCATTAATGGGGGCCCTGATAAGAGGCAACCTCGGGATAACCCTATTGTAGGCCACAGAACTGTTTCAAATCCACAACTTTTAACTATATGAATTACTTTCTGTGTTATTATATGTAAGTCTTGCCAACTATATTTTTAACAGGATGTAAACTAACAACCTCCTTATAATTGCCGTATGTAGAAGAAATTAAAAAGGCAACCACAGTTTTGAGAATCTGTGCTTCCTATTAATCTTCCACTTTTAAATTCTAACTGGACATTTACATAAATTTCATCTGCTTGTAATATTACATAACGTTCTCTAGGTGATAAATCCTTAGCAGATACATTTAAAAGAATGCTTGTTATGAATAGTAAATATTATAACAGGGAAATTAGGCAAGCTAACAATGTCAAATTCTTAGGATTACATGTGGATATCACATTAAACTGGTCTATACATTTTCAATACGTAGCAAAGAAAGCATCCATAGGCTGTTTTATAATAAAGATTACAAATAAAGAATTAGGTAAACTTACAACCAGATCAACATATTTCTTGTTTGTAGAATCACATTTAAGCTATGCTATCCAATTTTGGGATTCCTGCTCGGAAACTAAATTTAAAGAAATTTTCACTCTTCAAAAACGTGCATTTAGAAATATTGGTAATCATAACCTTCGTGAATCATGTAAACCTCTGTTTAGAACTTATAAATTACTGACTTTACCCTCTTTATTCATATTAGAAACAGTTTGCACTATTCATAAACATCAACATAAATTTAACAATACCTAAGTCATAGCTATATATTTAGGAGTCAAACAAGTGACATTCATTTGCCAATACCACATTCAACCCTACTATATAAATCTATTTATCAGGGAGAAAAACTAGACAATAGAATACCAGAATGGCTTAAAGGTGTTATACTGGGTGACTTTTTGAAAAGTTTCAATGGGCCGTATTTTATTTAAACTAAGAGATACCAAAAAATGGCCAAAACTGTTTTGGTAATAAGCAGGGTGAACCAAAGTGACCCTACAAACATGGTGACATCCCCATCCGCCAGAGTCCCCAACTTTGAAATCTTAAATGGCAAACTTTCCCTTGCGACACATCATTGGAAAGGTCTTGAAAAATTTTATTCATTGATATCATACAAAGGTAGACAAGGATAACACACTAAAAAGTTATTAAACAATAAACTGATCGGATAATGTACTCGTAATTTACGTTATAAATTGATCTAGTAGGTAAATGACAAAAATTTCATTTGTTGTGTGAAGTCATTACTGTCTCTAGTACCAAGAAAATGTTTGAAATTTCTTGCTCATTATTATTTCATTAAGTAAAAGAGAAAGTAAGTACCGAATTTCTAATTTGCCTGGCTATAGTTGAATTCTAAGTATTTCTTATCAGGAAAACTGCATTTTTGGGATTTAATAACATCAGGGCTTAGTATCTAAAAGTCTTTTGGTCTGGAGTTTTTACATTCAGTGTACACTGCATCTCCACCAATGAAATAATAATATTTATACTGATTTTGAAATTTTGTTACAATTTATTAGATAAACATATTTCCCACATAAGTTATATAAAAAATTTGAATGTTATGAAGAAATTTCAACGCCCTTTAGCACGGAAACGGCAGGTTCCATGACCATGGTTTATTAAGTCTTTTTGGGTTTAAATCATTGAAAGTATCATTTACTAAAGTTATGACAGGGACTTAAGAATCAAGCTGTATATATTGTTGTGGTATGTAACCACTCAGTTTGGGCAACCCAAGTTACGGGAAACAATTTTTAATTTTGCTTAGTTTTAATTTATAAATGACAAAAAATAAATATGATTTAATAGTAAATTGTTAAATAAAATGTTAAATATTAATTGATCCCAAGGGGAAGGAGGTAATAGGAGAATTGTGTTTCTTAATTAGGTACTTTATTTGGTAATT
>JAHWXV010514615.1:0-13917 GCA_024586415.1 Phrixothrix hirtus | reverse complement strand
GTGTGTGTGTGTGTGTGTGTGTGTGTGTGTGTGTGTGTGGTGTGTGTGTGTGTGTGTATGTATGTCAAACGGCAGGTTCGAGAACCTTTTTGGAGGTGTAACGGCATTTATGGGGACACATGGTGCTTATGGGGTCGAACCTTATAGGGTCTTTATGTCTTTTGGTGCTTACGAGGACGGTTCTCGTAAGAGCTTTATGTGGAAGAATCTTTAGGAGGACACCTAAAGTATTCAAGGGTATTCAAGGGTATTTCAACCACTCTGTTTTTTCTTTACGTTAACCCATATTCTATATGCTTATTAATAATATTCCCAACGAAGTTTTAAAATTTTATCAAACGATGTCGTTCATTTTGCTTCATGTTGATATGATACAAAAATGCAGTAAAATCTAAAAATTTCTGATCAAACATTTTTTTTATTTTATTTTACACTAGAGGAAGAATTTCTTGTTACTTCTTGTATAGCATATTTTGCTTCTTTAGATCCATCCTTTAATGTAGTTGTACCAAGATTTTTACAACAGTAATATAAAAAGTTTTGAACATAATTACATCGAATGTTTATTATACAGATGACTACATGTAATAATTAAATTTCTCACGTTTTATTTAGGAGGCTATCGGGGTGATTGTTCCTAACCGGCAAGGGATGCAATAAGCGGTAGTTAACACCTATTCTAGACTTAATGCATGAGCAACAATCGATTTAGCGCGGAAAGAACCGGATATAATTGTCTCTTTGAGATACGAGACAATTATATAAAGAAACGAATGTTGGTTTCGCAGAAGCTACACTAGGCTTTGGCCTGTGCAAGCCGGCCGATGAACGTAGCAGATTCTTGTAATATTCTTGTAACCGTTTCAAGTCTTGTTTATTGCAGCAAACGAAACAGATACGTGTACTTGCTTTAAAGTACCGTAAAATGCTTTTCTAGGTGGCAGATTTGTTTCACTAAATTTGGCCATTTATCCATGTGCTGCTCGTAAGTGTAAACGCCTTTTCGAAGTAACAATCGAATTTTGTCGTCGTTATATAAATCATCTGTGGCAAATTAATATCTTAAAATTGAAAAGCTATCATGCGCTAAATAAATAAAAAAATTCACAAAGCGCATTTATGCAGTTGTGGGAATATTTATCATTCAATAGCTTGTGGTTTGTTTTTGCATGATAAACGTTTACAAAGATAGACTCTAACATAGAAACTTATGTTGTTTGTCTTTGTACAGGAATTGCCCTATTGTGCAATTTCTTTAAATGGAACATAAGAGTTGCAGATTTGCAAATCAAGATGCAGTTGCTTAATTAATGAACCATCTTGAGAGGCCGTAATTCATTTACATATTGATCATATATGACAATATTTACACTAACATGTATATCCAAGAACTGGACTACCCTTCTAATGATGACTACACAAAAGGTAAGGTCAAAAGGGCGCAGGAAGGAAACCATTACCGAGAAGACAATCAACATAATATATTGGAGTAAAATCAATGGTAGTGTTATCTATAAATAAGTAACACTAATTAGAATAACTAGCCCAAACTTTGAAAACTTCATTGAAATTATTTTAAAAATTGTAAATAAAATAAATGATATAAACAAATTATTAGCGCTCTTACTTATTTACGAAAGTGTTTGCAATGAACTTGTCTTCAAAGCACCTCCAATAGGGGCCCAGAGTATTTATTTTGTCAAATTATTGTAGGATTTGATGGATGCGAAAGTACTCTGTTCATACCTTTCCTCTGTATGAGCTTGCCTCGAAGTGTCTCGAGGTCTCTTCTATATCAGAATTTCTGATGCCTTATGCTAAGCTGGTAATTAGTTTAATAAGTTTGTTGTATTCTGTTTAGATATTTGTCTTTACGCCTCCACCCACCGTCCATATTCCTTCTCCGTTGGCCAGCACTCCGTACAGCTTGCGACTAGTCTTAAATTTTCTGTATAGCGTAGACAGGTAACGACATGCAATGTGATGTATCCCTAGACCTTTTATTTTGTATCTCCTCTTTTTTGGAGAAACCTGCAGTTTCTATCTGCTTCATGTTCACTTGTATTTTCCATGGTTTGAAGTATTTTCTCGATTTTCTGTAAGATATTTTCTAGTTTTTTGGAATCAATTCCTGTTCTAGCAGTCGCAAGTGCTGCGGTATCATTAGTATATTAGTACGTGTATATATATTTGTACCTTTTATTGCATCTAGTTTTGAAAAGTCGGGGAGATACAGATTAAACAGAATTGATAATAGACAAATTCTTGATATAGCTCTTCAATGGCTATTCTGATTTATGAGTGACCTCCTCCCTCTTTAACGGTGAATTTTCTGCCTTCCAATAACAATTATACAAAGTTGGTTAACCTAGAGGAAATCAAAATTTGGATTTAAACAAGTCTAGGAAGGCGGCTTATGTAATTATTCTGTGCTCTATGTTCGTTTAAATGTTATTTAGTAGTCTAACAACCTTTACGCACTAACAACTTAGTTCAAAATCCGAATTGATGCACCGACAAAATCTAATTATTTTCCAGATACGTTAGTAGTTTGTTGTTTGTAATTGTTTCTAGTATTTTGCTTAGTGAACATGAAAAGTTAGTTAGTTTCCTAGTAATAGTGATCCTTGTGTCTTTGTCTCTTTAGGTAACGTGTATATGGCTTAGTATACTTTGTAAATCATAACGCTTTAAATGTACGTAAATTTTTTGATGGCATTGCATTGAGCATTTTATCACCCCCCATTCCTGATTTTTTTTTTATATTAGCGCTTTCATTTTAGTTTGATGTCTTTTCCGTTACCCTAGTAGGTTCTGTCATTTCGAGAGCGTGTATGGCTTTGTATGTGGCGTCAACTTTAGCTTGTAGGATCTTGTTGGGCTCTACATTTACGTAGAATTGCCTTTTTTTAGTCCAGAAGTTAGTTTTTAGGATTTTTAGTTTTATAAGATACATATAAAATTTTGTTGTCGTGCAGAATGAGTTGTTTGGATTTTTTCCCTTACTTAAAATTTTGAGGAGTTTCCACCATTTTTTGTCATTTGGCTCGTCTTTTATTTCGATGATGGTATTTGTCCGATCATCCTTACATTTTTCTTCGCATATTCAGCCTACCATCCTTTGCAATTTCTTGTATACTGCTCTTCCGAAAGATTTTTATCAGAGCATAGTTTTTCGTATTTATGGTAGTCTTCTCTATGTTATTTAGGCCCCATATGTTTTGCTTAGCGTTTTTGATTTCTATTTTGTTTAAGATGTTGTTTGTGAGCCCTTTCATGCCGCTTCCTATTTATTCCAATGTTTTTTTTTTTGGTTTGAGAGTAGTTGAATGTTTTAAAATGTATAGTTTATCCAATTGTAGTCAAATCTGAATTTGTTCTGGAAAGAAGCTGTGCTGGGGAATGATTGGAATTGAGCTGCAAATTTTGGATAGTTTCCTTCTGTACGTTGACTAGCAGAATATCAATTAATTCTTCGGGGTGGTTGTTTTGTGGATTGTAGGTTTGGAGAACTGAATGTTCTAGAAGCGGTTTCTGCCTATTTTGGCTTGTAAGTATCTGCCTGATTGATTATTTCACCAACAGCCTTGGTAATATCAACTGTATAAATAATAGAACTACTTAAAAATTTAAAAAAAACTCGAAAATTAAGAAAGAATTTGAATTTTAATTTCCAAATCATTTAAAGTATTCGGTTTATTTCGGTAAACCATTGATTTTAAATGACCTCATAAGAAGTAGTATAAAGGAGACAAATCTACAGAAAGTGAGTACTAAAATACTCTGCTGCCAATGAATCTATTTGAGAAAAAATTATTTATAACTGGCGAATATCTGTACCAAAATGAGGCAGAGCTCCATCTTGTTGGTATGAAATGTTATCGAGTGATAAACGGGGATCATCTAAAGTTGGGCACAAATTTGAAGTTTCTGGAATTATCTAATCACATAGAAACTGTAACTAATTGCCAGAATTTAAAGTATATCCTAAGAAAAAAGGACAATTATGTGTTCACCCGTTATACCAGCTCAGAGATTTAATCTCTGTAGATATTGCATATGCAATTCTTCCATCCTATCAGGATTTATTGTCTGCTTATTTGACCATTTAAACAAAAAGTAGACTCATCAGAAAAAACAATACGGTTTTCAAAACTTGGTGTAGTATTAATATGTTCCATGATTAATTCATATAACTGCATTCTCCTGTCAGGTTCATCTTCTTGTAGTTCTTACACTAAATGAATTTTTATTAAAGCCAGTATTTATTAGTTTTCATTATTCTCCTGCTGACAGACGAAGTACTGACATTATCATTCAAGATGAGAACTTTTACGTACACTTGTTTTGAGAGTTTCCTGAAGTTCAAGGGGAATATTCAACGGAAGGTCAAGATCTGTTCCGATCTTTAGACGGCTAGACATAGGCAACTTTTTATCAGAACAAGTTTCGCTTTAACAATGTTTGTTACCGTCGATCTACGGATTTCCTCACGCTTGGGAAAGGTTTCATTATAAAGTTTACACATCACAGCATTCCATTATTTTCTATCACCATAACCCACCTGCATCAAAATCGCAATTCTCTCTGTTTCGCCAAGTTCAATCATTGCAAATTACGTAAATGTTTACAAATTATTAATTAAGTAAAAGTAAATGTGATAGGCGTCAAAAATTGATTATTGATTATCGAAGCGACGTATAAATAGAAAATATTAGTTTTTGGTGCAATATGATTACTGATAGTTTTTCTTATGATAGGATATTCATTACTTCTACTGTTAAAAAGGCGATAAGGTGTAAAGTTAGTCATCTCTATTATTTACTAGGTGTAAAACAGTTCACATTTTAGATAGAGAAGGATTTTCTGGTTATAAAGATGTAAGACAGGATAAATTATTGAGAGGGTTTGTATAATTTGTAAGTTAGTTACAGTATAACTCTGTTAGAACGAACTTGGAAATTGCAAACATTTTGTTCGTTATAAGCAATCATTCACTATAACAAAGCCATTTAAAATGCACTTAACACACTTACACGAGCTACAAATTGAAACCGAGTATATATTTGTGTAGAATCACGCGAGAATAATTTTTCCTCGGCACGTTTCACGTTGCATTAATGAGTGGAGAAGTACGTTTCTTTAAACGCTGAGAAGGGAAGCATAAAATTGACTAAGTGAAAAATGTACGAGTTGCTAATGGTGATCGAAGGCCTATTAAATTACCAAAAGTTCGTAAACATTTCTGTAAATCTCTGCTAACTCATATAATACGTAGCGCATCGAAGTAAAATTCTCGGCAGGGGATTTTACTATTACATTTCCTATTGCTTCCCTTCGCCGTGCAGCGTTGCAGTGATAAACGGACGTACAATTGAATATATGAAATAAATCCTTTGCAAAGTTTTTCTCCGCTCTTTCCGGTGTCACGCCGCGATTAAATAAGCGACAAGCTTTATGAAAGTTTTACTGAATTTTTGACCATTTCGGTGACCTTCAAACACTTCAGCTGATCTCGGAGGGGTAAAACGTATCTCATTTAAAGGTAATTTGTAAACGTAAAACCGCGCATAATTTGGTGTACACTTAAAAGTTACGGTTTGACGCGCCGTATTTCTCAAATGAGCGATAAGCCTTACACATCTAACAGGATTCTTAACCCTTATCGGTATCTACATACATTTGTCTAATGCAAATAAATAAGGTTATGTATCTTTTTAGTTAATTTATTCTTAAAATTAAGTACCTATAACAAATCGTAAAATCTAATTTATAATAATTAAAGTATTTGCTATTTCCAACTCTTCGTTATGTGTTCCTTAAAAAAATCGTAAAATGTACGTTAATTAATGTAAATCAGTTTGAAAGTTGAGATTTTGTTCATTATGGGTGATGGTTCGTTATATCACGGGTTCGCTATAAAAAAGTTACACTGTTTGTTATTTTTTCGTATTGAAACTAATGGTATCGTGTCTTACAGTTTTATAACAAAAAAATCCTTCCCTATCTAAAATTGTAAGAATATCTAGGGTGTCCCATTTAAAATTATAAATTTTGTACCAATTCTGGGAAAGCCGGAAACAGAAGTACGGATTTAATGATTGCAAAGTGTGGATGTTTTATAGTCACTGCCGGGTATAAAATTTAAAACTTTTATAATTAGTAATAATAATAGACACAATTGACCTGATCGAGGCTTTTGGCAAATCCTGTATATTATTTTGCTATAATATGATCTTTTTCAAACAATCACTTAAAAATTAACTCCTTTCCTGTATAAAAATAGCGAAAATAATTTTCTGCACATTATAAGGTATTTTTTGCTGAAGACCATCTGGCGAATTTGGCAGCATAAGCGATAACTTCTTGTCTCTATGCCATGTTAAACTCTTTCGTATTTCAACTTCCGTTCATATCTTGAAATATGAATATTGTTTTAGATTGCATTTATTTATCAATGTTTCTTTTGTATCAAATTTGTTTGCTTACATTTTTAATAATCTTCAGTTAAATTGCTTATAACGCGCTGGTACTTCTTATGAATATAAAACATTGCCGAAAGCAATAAACGACTATAACGACGTTTAGTAAATATAGATGTCGTATTTGTCCAATGTTCTATACATGCTACGGCATATTTTATTATTTTGTACTACTGGCCTGTTTTTATACATTTACCGTCTATTTTGATTAACATGTTCTGATATATTTTCTGAAATTTTGTGATTCCCATAGTAATACGACGATTATGCTACATAACAAGCACGATACTAGTATTGTTATGAAACGTAGTTAAGGTTGATTTCAATTTTTATAACTGGCTGATGGTTGTCGTTAGAAATAGTGTACGGCACAGGATCGTTAAGTGCCTTAGCCGAACAGGACTCGAAAATTAGCAAAGCTTGTTGCTACTTTTCCAGACAGTAACAATTTCCACTTAGTAACATTTAATTATATTCATTTAATGCATTTCTACGAAGAAATATTGATTTATTTATTTGCGTGTTGTTAGGAAATACATTTACACGAAATATATTATTTTAAATGTTTGGTAACGTTAACAATTAATCTTATTAAACGTCAAAATTAAACAGAAAATTGACAATACTTTCATACTCAAATGTCAAAACTCAGTGTTATCAATTATCGCAAAATTCCGCAAATCAATTATATGTTAACAAATTGCGTTTTTACCCACATTTTAAACAAATAAATAATAGTATATTACGATATAAGATGTATCAGGCCGACAAAAAGTTAAAAAGATGAGACTCGAAGGGTCGAGTTTTGCTGATTTTCAAAACCTGTTGTACTAAGACACTTAACGTTCATGTGTCGTACACTATTTTTTGCACTAACGACAACTATCAGTCAATTACGATAATTTGATATTAAACCTTTACTTCGTTTTATAACAGCACTAGTACATTTATGAACTATAACGTGCTTGTTGTGAAAATTAATCGGAGTGTTATTATGGCAATCACAACAGTTCGGGAAATGTATCGTGACAATCAACATAGCCGGTAAATTTACAAAATCAGGTTAGTAACACAATAAATAATGCAAGAACTCGTTTTATAAAACGTTTTACCGCGCTTGTTCTTTAGAAAATCTGTCTCTGCGAATTTGGTTTTCAAAGTTGAGCTCGTGCAATAAAACAAGCTTATCAAACTTATTTTTTAATATGCTATTACATAATGCTATTGTTTTTCGTTAATTTAATAATCAGACTATTCTTTAATTCATTTCATTAGCTGTAGGTAATTAATATAAAACAATTTTACATTAATTTTCAAATTTTTATACATTTTTGATAGTGCACGAAAAACCATTCTGTAGAATACCTATAAAAATAGTTATTTGTATAGCTCTAGTAAAGTGGAATGTTTCTATACGAGACGCAAAATTTATGATCGAGCCGTTAGATGAAATCATTAACGCGTGGAGTACAGGAAAATCACTATTCGATACGTGTTGTATACAATATCTGTTGGTATACTAGTCAAAAATATATAAAAACTTGAAAATTAAATGTAAAACTATTGGACAATTGATTGACAGTTCACCAAATAAATCATAGAAAAGTATAAATGTGAAGATTAATAAAATACAGTATAACTCTGTTATGGCGATCCCGTGATATAATGAACGTTCGCCTACAATTCAGTGAAACAAAGAATAAAAACAACAATTTCTTAAGTTTTATTTGTTTTTAAAGAGCTTCTATTTTTTGTTTCACCGTATTATCGGCTAACGTTCGTTATATTACGGGTTCGCTATAACAGAGTTATACTGTAATTACATTTGGAAAAATAACAATTTTCAAAGCAGTAACAATTTTTGAAAAGGGTTTCTTAATTGTCATACAGGGTAACAATTAAGAGAAATTTTCATTTACGGGGATAGAACTTTCCAGTGGTTTAGTTTGCTGAATAAGTGTCTGGGATCTAACTAAAAGGTTTTGGGTTCATAGGAAATTTTTCAAAAATTGTTACTTTTCCGAATCTTCATATTTGAATTAGTTTCTGTCCTCTTTTAAACAGTTTAAGCTTAATACAAAATCCTTTCAATATTTTTTTGTATGTTGAACTTCGTAATATAGAATATAATCTGATTATTCGGTCAACGGAAAACAGTAGCGCTATGTGAAAAAAACATTTGTTGGTAGAAATGCGTTAAATAAATGTAATGAAACATTTCTATGTGGAAAAGTGTTTCTAAGTGGTAAAGTAGTACTTTTCTAAACGGTAGAGTCTCCAGAAATTCGGTACATTTCCATTTTGGATACGAAAGTTATTTTAGCACCTAGAAGTATTAAAGCTAAGGTAATAAGTTTACAATAATTTTAATTATATGTTCTTTAATAACATGTACGTTCGTCATTATTTATTCTACTTATAATTTCTATGTGTTCTACTATTAATTTTAGAACTCTTGTGTAACTAAACATTATACTCTTACTATTAATTATTATTATAAGCGTGCAAGATGAGGTTAATGACACTCTAGAAACTAGTCGGTTAAATTAACATACTACATTAATTGTTAAGTTTTAAAAACTATATAATTCTCTTTTGTTTCTTTTGTTTTTTGATACCTATGTGACTACATTCTATAGGGTAATCGTATTTGTTTATAATTTATTTTGTTAGGTTTACAATGAAAAACGGAAATTAAGTTAGCAGCAGTATTACTTTGAAGTTTTTAAATTAAAATTAGTGACAATTGAATCAGTAGCGTTCTTTTCTGTATAATAAAATTGAAACTGTCAAATTGTTTTAAAGCTAATATTACCTTGTATTAATTAATTCATTTATAAGATACATATTTATTATGGTTTTTGCGCGTGTAAAAGATCCTGTAGGCATATAAGGCATAGAAATCCATTGAAACAACCAAATATAGGGCTCATGATGCATATAAATTACAGTTAACCATTAGTATAAGTTTCATTACCACGCCACTGCTGAACAAGGCAGTAAATTTACCTTCAAATATTCTGCTGCCACATTAACAACCAATGATGGCAAGTAATTAGGAATAACAACATAATTATAAAATGACGAACAAATACGATCACCCGGTACATGCTACATTAATAAAATAAAAATCTAATCAGATACCGAAAAGTTATTGATTACATTTCAGAATACATTTATCCACAATATTGAAAGTTAAGGTTTCGATTCGAATTTAACAAAATTTTGTTTAATCCGTTCTCTCAATTTTAAAATTATTTTAAGATTCATTTTAATATTAATAATGAATAAGTAATAATTTCTACAACAACATTCTATTCTTGTAAAATGAATCTTTAAATAGTTTAATTTAAGTCCGCTGGAATTCAAAACATATACAGGCTGGTCATTCTTACAAGAGCGATAACTTTTAGGTGCACAATAGGAAATAAGTCATTTTAATCAATAGATCATTTTACTTGTGTCATTCGAGCTAATTATAAATATAGCTTTGTATAAATTTTTAATTTTATTGAAGTATTATTGTAGTAAATGTTACAATACGTATGAATGTATTTAAATTTGAAGTTTTTAACATTTTCGTAAGTAAATGCGGATTCTCACTAGTCACTTTTAGTGGATTATTTCCAACGATTCATTTTTTATGAAAGTGACCAGTTGAAATGACATCAGTTGTATTTCATTTTTAGAAATGGCAAGTTGTAATAAATTAATTCCAGCCAGTATCCGTGAAATATGTCTTCAGCTATCAAACCATCTAGTAATTATAATAAAAAATGTAAATTAAAAAAAGTATGAACATAAATGGTGGGTAACACAATGTGTTTTACGTAGTGATACAATGAAATTAAAATTTATTTTAAAATGAAACAACTGTTTCGACTGTTCATATTATTTTCATTTCTCAACAATAATCATTAATAATGATTAAAAGCAGACCTATCTTTCATTTTTAATGTACCCGAAAAACTATGATTCGGTTTTAATGAACACCTGTTCTCACATTTAATTTGCATTCATTTTCAGTGAATCATGGAAAATGATTCATTAAAACTGGTTAGTAAGAACTTTAGTAGTAAACTAATGAAACTTGACCTTCACGTAAACATAAACAAATTGCACTTTCAGAGATTTCTATAACTGAAATATATTTTTTGTTGAGTCCGTCAACTTGGCCTCCTTCCCAGTTAACCAATTTGTTCTAAAACCTAGCTACAGAAGTCTTAAGATAGTTCCACTAAATAGAAAGCTGGCATCTCTAAGGTAATTGAGATATAGCCACTTGTATTGCCATGGAGAGGGGGGCAAGTTGACGCTAGCCCCGCCAAATTCCCTGAGGGATTTGAAACTCTAGCTCCACATATGGTTAGCACTAAACTTATAGTTAGCACCACCGCCGGAAGGATTTTATAGGTACTAGAAATGTAATACTTTAACCCTCCCCATTACTCCAAATTATCTCAAAATCGGGTCATACTTTCTTTAGATCAAGCATCACCCAGCCCCATGAGAAATTAAATTATTATGGTCTTAAATGCGTATCTATGAATTTATAATCACTTTTATTGAACATTCGATTTTATCCTTAACGTTTTTCCGGTATAAAACGTGTACTTATTTTTATTTTTGATAATAATTTATTAAACTACCGAAATTATTTAACTTAAATTTATATTAAAGTAACTAATAATTTTGGGAGGCACATTTCACCTTTTAAAACCTAAAAACGTATGTTATATAAAAACTTTGGAGAACTCCGCGTAAAGTTGAATTTTGCTTCTAAAGAAATAGAAATTAAGAGTGCCGTATAACACTTTTTATTTTAAAAATAATTATACAAAATGTAAAACGAAATAAAATTAAAAATGTACTAAAATTGATTTTGACTATGTAGAATTTGTTTGGATATTTAATTACGGCTACTTGTCATAATACTTCAATCCAATTTGATTTTCAGTTTTAAAAACCACTTTATGAAACTATTTTTAGTTTTAGTTAGTAGTAGAATTGTACATACATATTTTGATGAATAACTGTGTTAGTACTTGACCAATATTTGGTGACATAATTCTACACTGCATGTACCAAAAGTATTTTGTAAATGGAACACGGTGTTTTATTAAATATTCGAGAATTACGCACAATTAGAGAAAATGAAATGATTAAAGGTATCGTGGGATTTTAGTTGTCTATTGTCTAGTTTACAGGCTTATTTACAAAAAGGCTGAACAGCGAGATTATATTTCTGAAAACGAACTTAACATTACTAATCAGAAAAAAGGTGGTCATTAATTAAAACTCACCCGACATCATTTGACGGGCTTAAAAACGAAAGTAACTTAAATTTGAGAATAAAGCAGCTAAGACAATTTCAATTGGTAAAAAAGGAATATGTGCTTCTGCATAAGAATAAATCGAGTGTGCAATTTTAATTCTAACATAGTCAAAAACTCGTTTTCAACGTGAAAAACTTTATCTTAGAACTATTCAAGATAATGCATATATTTCCAATTCCTAACTTATGCTGTCTAGAAGACCAATAACAAATATTAAATAAATTAAAATCGTAGGTCTACAAACAGAATATCTCATAATGAAAATAGTCGACGTAGATTTTATAGTCTAATTTTACTTTTCGCAAATGTGAACCAATAATTACATAAATTCTAATGCTAAATAGACTTATTTTAAATTAATTCGCCACCATTGGCGTAACTTATATAGGATCGAAAATTGTTAAAAGTAGGCGAATTTTGTTACCATACAAAAATTAAAACCGATGATTCAAATAAACCAAAAATATTTCTAAATTGTCAAAGTAAACGTGACAAATATTACCTAAAAAAATAAATTCAAAGTATAGTTTTTTAACAAGAATGCTTTTAGCCCACATATCAGATAAAGGTTTATAAAAAAATAAGTTTAAAGGAGTAAAATAAATATGCTGTAAGGAATTTTATATCCTATATGTTGTTTTTGAAAAAGCACTCACCAAAAATTTAATTAATAAAAAAATATTTTACTAAATAACAGGAATGTACCTTTAAAATAGTACTTCGAATAGGTTTGTTGATTTTAAAGTAGTTTATTAAAATATTCAATACAATACAGGTATCTATTAAAAAAATACTATGTATTGTTAAGGTTATAGTGTTATATCCATTGGCACCTCAAGAAACACATTTACCTAACAAACCTAAATACTTCTTGGATCATAACAAAAAATGTATATACACGAACCCTGAAGATATTTACTATTCTCAATTCATGCAGTTATTATTTTGACCTGACATTAGATTTTTAGGTGGCACTTAAGTCAATAATGGGATAATCCCAAGATACATCATAGAGGGTGGCTCAAAAATGCCCCTAAATGTATTATTTTATATTGTAACGGCGTTCTAAAAGAAATCAAGAAGTAACTGATGTTAAATGCGTTTCGAAAACTTGTGTTAGCGATTGTACTTCGTTTATTACTGATATTTTGCACCCTTATAACACTTAATTCCATTTATCTTTAGCTTATGTATACTTATGTATACTTTAAAGTTTAAAAGAACAGGGTCCCAACAACCACCCTTAGATTAAATTTATCTATTTGAGATAATTATTTTTAAACGTATAATTTTTAACAAGTATTTTAATACGTATTAAAAATTTTCTCCATCGGCTGAGGCTCGAATTCAAGACCTTATGCTTACATGACACATGCTCTAACCATCTGAGCTACCGATGCCTACAGACTTAATAGCAGAAAATCTCGAATATGTATATAATATCAACTGAAGGCGTTACATATTTTCAATAGACATTTTTATACGAGGTAATCGATGAGTCTGCGTGATTTTCAAGTTTCACACCGACAACCTAGCATGCATTATTATCTATTCAAAGATTATTTTTAGCAATTGCCAATTTTTAATATAATTTATATATATCAAGTTAACTTTTTAAATTTATTTATTTGAGATAATTATTTTTAAATGTATAATTTTTGACAAGTATTTTAATGCATATTAAAAATTTTCTGCATCGGCTGAGGCTCGAACTCAGGATTTTGTGCTTACATGACACATGCTCTAACGCCTTGAATTGACATTGTATACATATTCGAGATTTTCTGCTATTAAGTCTGTAGTCAGCGGTAGCTCAGTTGGTTAGAGCATGTGTCATGTAAGCCCAAGGTGCTGAGTTTGAGCCTCAGCCGATGCAGAAATTTTGTAATATGTATTAAAATACTTGTTAAAAATTATACATTTAAAAATAATTATCTCAAATAGATAAATTTAAAAAGTTAATTTGATATATATAAATTGTATTGAAAATTAGCAATTGCTAAAGATAATCTTTGAATAGATAAAAATGCAGGCTAGGTTGTCGGTGTGAAACTTGCAAATCGCGCAGCTCATCAATTACCTTATATAAAAATGTCTAT
>JAHWXV010514445.1:0-17515 GCA_024586415.1 Phrixothrix hirtus | reverse complement strand
AAAACTGTAATATTTAATTATGATTGTAAACAAATCATGTATGAAAACATAACCCCACACATAGATGGCATACAAATTCACTTCCTGCATTTAATTAAATAATCATATTTCTTATCTTATAATTTTACAGTTATAAAATATGAATTTAGTATATAAACTCCAATTTAAGCAGGACAATAGAGAACAATTTCTGTTCTCATATAAGCATTGCCTTTATAATTTTCCTTCCGATCCATAAACATTTTGTCATCTCCCATTAAGAAGCGCTGTCAGAGAATTAGTTTACGAACGTTTTCCTAAGCTAATGACTCTACAGAATCTTCAAGACCTAGTGTGATCCTCCGGATTGCAATAGGGCTTCCCCCCCCCCGATCCCAGTTTTGCTATAAAGAATGGGATATGAACGTTTTTCGATCGCCATTAATTGTTACCAGAACAATCGGAAAAGTTGATGTATGTTTACTATTAAACGTTTTTCATTTTAAACATGCATACATAATTGTACCCTTGAAATTAGTATGAAAAGGTCTCTGAACGTTTTTCAATTCCTTCTTCTACGCTACGACATAGAATTAACTACCTATTTCATTAATACTAACTTAAACTACCTAGTGCTAATCCCCATATATCCTTCGTGCCAACCAATATAAATTGCATAACACACACGATCAAAACACATAATAACACAATGGATTTTGCATGTTAAAGTATTGTATATAGTTGTAAATATATGTATAAAATTGCATGTGTGTTTATTTAACCTAGAATTTTCCTAGTTATACAGGCAGAAATAAAACATATAGAATTAGTAGTATATACAGCTACGCTCGAAGGTAGCTATACAACACCATTTAGTATTTATTATTATTATTATTATTATTATTATTATTATTATTATTATTATTATTATTATTAGCTACGAGCACGTTCGAATCCACCCACAAACCTCCGATTGAAAGTAAGCTAGCTGAATGCCAATTGGACTATAAATTAGTTCATCCTACACTTATCTTATGCCGACCTTAAGTCATAAAGGTTAGAGCTTGAGTTATCCACCTTAACGCAAACAACTAGCCGAAAGGTCGTCGCAGTGGTTAGCATGTTACCTCTGCGCCTAAGGGATGCGGGTTCAAACACGCTCGAGGTCGGTAAATTTGTAAGCCGAGAAAATTTAGAAAACGTTCCTGCTTCTCGGATAAGAAAGTAAAGTTGAAGGTTCCGTGTCAATGTGATGTTTGGCACGTTAAAAATACATACTGAGGGTGGAAGTCGTCCACATTCGGCAAAATTCTAGTAGGCATGACGAAATGGCTATATAACAGTTCTAGTCCAAGAGGGCCAAGGGAAATTCCACATATGAATCCTCAGCCACAAAGACACCAAACAAAATTGTTGAAATTGACGACCTTCAATTGTTATAAATACACGCAATACAAAATAGTATGCCATAATATATTTTTCTATAAAAAAATCAACGTTACCTTAAAACATAATTGAATTATCAATGCATAGTTCGTATGTGGCGCGCTGTTTGCACAATAAAATCCTTTTTTCAATTTATTTCAAAACATCGTAGAAAAAAAAGTATATGCAACGGATGGAAGAAGGTATTTCAACTACTGGAACATGTTTTCACTCGCTAGATGGCTTCACCATCTCGCTCGTGAAAAAACTAGCTCGCAGTTGAAATGCAATTTCTTCCAGTTGTTGCATAATATCTCGTTTAGGACTAAAGTAAAATTTTATTCCCTTTAGATTAAAAGTGTTGCTTTAGTCATCGAAAGAAGTGACTAAATATGTTGCTTTAGTTCCGGATTTGCAAGAAGTATTTATCCTAAATTCAAAGAATAGCAGTCTTTATACGCTGCAGGCACTTATTCCTTACGTATAAGTTTGGAAGACCTAACATTGCGAACATTTGTTTTACGAGTTTTGGCACTCAGTCAGTAGAAAATATTTCATTAAAAACGACGGCCTCCTTTTTTTAGTATCCTTAATGTAAAACATCTCATTAAGCCTAATCTTCATCAAAGCTCTAACACTTTTCACAGAAATTCGTTTTATTAGCTATTTTGATATATTATCTAAGTGCCTTCTTCGTAGTGTAGTACTATTTGTATTAAAATTATACCCAACATAATTATATTCAACAGGATAGGAAATGCGGTTTAACGTTTACTCTCTATTTCTCTATCGTAGGCTTGAATGTTTTAAGATTGAAGACTTACACTGTTATATGCATATGTATGTATTACACCAGGTCTTGCCCGTCTCAAGCTTCAGACCCAGAATAGGTCTTATGTGAATATATTACCTAGATATTAAAGTGATGTAAGGTATACAATATTTGCGTACTGAAAAGATTGATTTATTAAAAACTATGACTAATTTCAGGGAAGTATAATAACAAAATATCACGAATTTGACAGCAAAATGGGACTTTGTGATCAAATTATTATAAATACAATTTACAACATAGCAGCTGTAAACAAGTAAAGTATTATGTATAAACCGCAAAGTATAATAAGAGAATCACGTACAGATTGAAAAACCGCCACTTAACAAAGTAAGTGGTTGCGTTGAATTCAATTCTGCGAATTTTACATATGGTTTTGATCGAGTAAAAGCATTATACGTTACGTACCTTCACTCGGAGCTTTCGAACATTTCTTTGATCTGGGACTGTTATTCTTACTTTACTTTTGAAATGTGATTTTAAATGCCATGTTTGGTTGACAACGCGTCCTTTAATTTATCTTTTGTTTCATTTTATCTTTTTGGTAGCTTAAATTACGTTTGTATATATTTTATTAAGTTAACGCATTTATTTTAATAACAATGATTCAAATTAATTACACAGTAAATGTTCAGTATGTACTCAAATGTCTACGTTTATGTGCTCTAGCAACGATTATATAACAATTTATGAGTCCCTTATTTACAATTTAATTTTGATAATTATAGATTTTCATTTACTTAAATAAAAGGCATTAATTTCTAGCAAAACTTCACAATGGTTAATGGCCATTTGTTAGAAAAGCATGCAAGGTGTTCCTAAATGTCATTTCCAAATTGATGAGGCTATTCCTCGGCTTATGGTTTGACTTACATGCCATATGAACATGGCCCTAAGTCGTTTTGTTTCCGAGATACAGGGTATCAATTTTGTTCAATATTTTGATATCTTAAAAAGTCTTTAGCTCATCTTGTTGAAGTTTTGCAGGTTTTTTTGTAGTGATACGGGAATTTTTTGAATGTAAAATGGTTAAAATTATTTATGCGAGTGGCATATCGGTGGGTAACTTAATTGATATCTATGGCAGGAAACATTATACACTATTTGCGATTCTTTTTTAGAATAAGCAATTAAAAATACAACATTCTCACTGCTTGACTTTTTACGTAATTCTCTACATTTTCGAAAAAAAAAATAAAAACTGTTTGAGTGCGTATCCCTGGGCAACATGAAAATTATCAAAATGTTTATGACGTTCAAAATACATATTGCTATGAAAACGAATTGTAACATTGTCAGTGATTCAAATTAAACATTTCATGGCTGTTGCTTGTCACCAATATTTATGCGAATTGTAAAAGTTTCTGCAACGAACATCTTTTTAAAGTAACCGTGTTATTGAAGTCGAGTATTCCGCAAAATAATTTTGATTTGTTCTTATCTTATAACCATAACAAATGCCTACTTTTACGAATTCTAAAGGGCAAATAGTAATTTTATCTATGGCTTCACAAGTGAAAATTCAAGGGCTATCAGACGTCCTCATGTGTATAAGTATCCCAACCGTATCGCACCTGGCCGTCGGGTATTCTCATATATTTATAGTCACGTTGCAGAAACTGGAACTTTTAAAGAAAACACCAATGACATAGGCAGACCTCGTACTATTATAACCCCACAGATAGAAGTAGGTGTAAGTATAAGATCATCCAGAAACCAGCATCAGCAAAATTGGTAGAAGCTTAATTATTCCTTATCAAATTGCTTGACGTATCTTACATGATTTTCAGCTATATGCTTACAATATTTAAAGGATGCAGGCACTGCTCCCATAAAATTTCCTTTAAGGATTGATTTCTGCCAATGGTACCTTCAGAGGCTCACAGTAAATCCCAATTTTAATTGTTGAATCCGTTTTAACGATGAAGCAAATATTTTAGGGACTGGAATTATGAATTTTCACGAGAATCACTCGTGGGATGAATATAATTCATATGGTATGGTAATAATGAATTTTCAAGAACAGTTCCCACTAAATATATGGGCTAAGTATAGCTGGGTACCATTTGGTACGTTCTTTACTTTTGCCAGGGCGATACACTGGGTACTCATATAAACATCTTTTCGTGCACAAATTTCCTCTGTAACTTGAAGATGTATCACTTTTGACTAGAAATCAAGTGTGGCATATGCATGATGCCTCTCCGACTCATTTTTCTGTTTTGGCATGAAAATAGTTAAATTAACTGTGGATATCAACAATAGGTCGGGGTGGATCACCTGATTTAAATAGTTTAGATTTTCTCCTATGGGTACATCTGAAATCTTTAGTGCATAAAACACCAGTAAATACTATAGATGACCCAAAAACAGAATAATTATTGGATTTGAAAGTATCAGAAATAATCCGTGGATGCTAGAAAGGTTACGCACATCAATGAGAAGAAGAACGGGTACGTGCGTAATGGCTAGACTAAGTCATTCTCAACACCATTTTAGCGTAATTTATTATAAACTGCAGTATCTTTTAAATATATACTTTGCATGCAATAAATGTTTTGATAATTTTCAGGTTGTACAGGGACATGCACCGAAAACGGTTTCTATTTTGTTTCTTAAAAACGAAGCGAGCTACAAAAAAAGCAAAGGATAAGAAAGTTGCATTCTTAATTATTTAATCTTAATAAATCAAACTTATAAGATACGAATTAGGTTCCTCCCCCTCCCGATACGCCACTGGAGCAACTAATTTTAATTACTTTAGGTTCAAAGATCCTCCATACTACTACAAACAAACCTGCTAAATTTCACCAAGGTGCGTGACAGGACCTATTTCTAAAATAAACTTTAGCTCGTTGTATCTCGAAAACAAAACGACTTAAAACACATGTTCACCAGGACTTGAAGTCATTCTGTAGGTCGAGGAGTAGCGTCCTACAATTTGGGCAAGACATTCAGAAGCACTCTGTATCCTCGATGTAGAGTAGATTTTTCAGGTTCGTCTTTTACACCTACACCACCTTTGGCCCAACAAAATCACATATCTATTGTTCCTTAGTTTATAGGAAACTATCATGTTGGCTCTAGAGAATACAAATATATAACTGTTAACTGTTTTTTATATGTGATTTAATAAGTAAGGTTAGTTCCTGTTTATTTTTTTATAGTCCCTTTATTGTTATAACTAACTTAAAATAGTTATCACAGGTTGCATTTCTACATGCATTTTACAATTTCTCCTTGATTTATGTCTAATTTTTAAGATCCTTCGCTAGGTCTATAAGTAATATTATGTTCTTGGGTCTGTTTGTGCCTATACCTTTAATCTGTATTTGTCATGCTCAATGAGATGTTAAAAACAATACCTTTAGTCAATAATTGCCCGACTTCTTGGACACCTAGGCTTTTAAGCTGCAATAACCTCGGAATGCAGATAGCATTTCAACAACTGTCGCAAATGCATTAACGTAAATTCCTCAAATCATTTGTCGAATGTACAGTAACTTATATATTTTATTTGTGATATTTCTTCTATATGTAAAATATTATAAAATCGAAGAATTTGAAGTAACCAACAAAATTGCCCATTACAAACTGAAAAATGTTTTTTACCGGTATCATCTTTCTTCCGTAAGTATAAAATAATTTGCTAACTAAAACTATTTACACCTTTTAGCACTCTTTATTGTAACTAAACTGTATCTTTTATATCCCCCATATTTTTATAACATTAAAATCATTTTAGTTTTCTATTTTGGTTGGGCTATCTATGTAGGATTTATTTTATTGCCTAATTATAATTAAAATGAAAGAAAATCTATTTCAATTAGGTTAGACTTTAAAACAGAATTAAATTGCTGTACGACTGTAATGTATTATATATATTATCACTCATATGTACAATTAACTACAATTTAGAATGATTTCTCTTCATTTTCCTTTTTCCATTTACCTTTTTCCATTTCAATGCCCAACAGTGATCGGCAAAAATTTCGCTACTGTACCTCCCTTGATAACATATTTTGTAAGTGGAAATGATTTAGTGAAACTTTTTTTTGCGTTCACTACTTACGTCATAAAGATTGAGAGGAAAAAGTATAAATTTGAATCCAAGTCTCATGCCACAACTTAATTCTTAGCTTTCAAGAAAAGTACCCACAATTCCCTTCCCTAAAAACCCTTTGGACTATCAATTTAAAAGCACTCCAACGAGCATATTTTAAGCAACCTAGGGCCTTTTTGGATTCTATATCCCGTATTAGTCGGTTAATTTGAGGCTCAAAAAAGTTTCCCTTTTTCATTCTTGTATTGCCCTGGAATACTTTTGTTTGAGGTATTGATCTGCATTTTTTTTATCCATAGTTTTGACCAAGCCATTAATCAAATCCAGCACTATTAAGCAACATAGGTAAAAAAACTTTGCCACGTTTAACTGAATCCGGGCGGATTATTCAACAAAATAATGACAATTGCTTGTTCGGTTGTCCCAGTGACAAATGAAATAGTAATGCTCCATGTACCAGATTGTAAACCGCTCAGAATTAGGACGTCAAGAAAGCGTGGCATAATTTGGTAAGATTTCTTCGTATGCATAGCATGTTTAATAGGAACTGTATGATAAATATTTCCGATATGTAGAAAAACAATTTCTAATTTTGGTTTGGAAAAATCAATGAAGAGGGGCTGTTTTTCTATATTATGTTTAAAGCCAAGTTCAAGCATTGTCAACATTACAGTAGAAGGGGAGACTCTCTACATCTGTGAAGCACTGTGGCAATTGTATCTGGTAATTGTAAGATAACGAAGTACGCATATTTAGAGCTAACAGTTACTATCGTTGTGATCGTAACTCTACTACATCTGCCTGAAATTATGTTAAATCCAGATCTCAAACCAGGTCACTAAATTCTGCTTGAGTTGTCAAAGCAGATGTATCACATTGGGATGATAAAATTTCTCCTTCTGGCAGTTCTAAAGCAGCTACCTTTTCTGCTCCTGCATCATCCTATGTTATTTCCAAAACGCTTGAATATATAGGTACTGGCAAAACCTTCTGAGTGTGGTACTGTACTAGTTACAGAGGGTTAACTGGAGTTAATAATATTCCTACTTTTTCAGAGAATCATACGGTTCGGGTGCAGCAAAGGTAGCAGTACGTCATATATTCTGTTTGCTTAAAATAAATTATAAAAGCCACATACGGTATTGCCGTAAACTACCATTTAACTAGTTTTTTAGCGTAACAGGACAACGTCCACAACACGTTTTAGGAACCAACGATTTATCTTAGTCTTTAATTCTAACAAAAACGTAGTACTAGTACACTTTGTCTATTGTACAGGTATGCTTCAGAACAGCGAATTCTTTCAAAACTTAATAGAAACTATTTTGGGTACATACATACTTTCGAGACACTTTTTATAGAACACACGATAAATTAACACAAATTAAATCTAGTTAATTTAAAATATTTACCCGTATTTTCTTACACAGCGTGTTTCAGATAATATGAAATTCCTTTTAAGGGCTGTAAGTAGACCCTACAGACTCCCCAATAAGCGTAAGATTTAAAGAAATTGGAATACAAAAAAGTCATTTTTTTGTAATCATGTACAACGAGCCGTCTATGGTGTATTTAAACTAAAATTGTTAAATCATTCATAAAATTATAACTGACCTACCTAACAGTGTCAACGTACAGTAACACACTTTTACAGCTGTATCAGGTACATTGCGATTTATTTACTACAATAAACAGGATAAGGGGATTGCCCTTTCACACAATTGAAAGGGTATAGAAATAATGTATATAATTTTTTTAACAATTTTCAAGAAGTTATTTAGTAATAACTGATAATAATAAAAATAGTGTTGTCATGAATCGTCCTAAAAAATGTATTTAAATGTAAAAACAGCTTAAGCAATTATTTATTGACATTTTTTAATTTTACACCTAAAAATAGATTTTTATTTCTGAAAATGTCTAAAAATATTTTAAGCACTTTGACACGTTTTAGACTTTTCTAGTCGGTTTTTTAACAGTATTCAGGGGAATGGCTCAATTTTTTGCCCAATTCGACTTAGAATAATCAAACATTGTTTTATACGTAATTTAACAAAAAGTGGTACTAGCGGAATATTGTAATAGTTGATACCTTTAAAACGATGTTATTGATCAGACTTAATGTAATTAATTACCTTACGTTCCAAAACTTCCAAAACAGTTTTACCTAACATTTTCTTCGAATACATAATTAATTACTTAAATGGCCTAAATTTCAGCTACATTATTTTACAATTTCCTTTAGCATCATTTCTGTGAAATTGCCTTCGGAACCACAAATAATTAAAAATGTTAAAATGTTAATTCGCTTACAGATTTATTTCTCTTAATCTAATTTTTCATTTTACAGCTTTTAAATCCATATTAACTGATTCATACATCTGTAGATACTTCATTATTTCACACCTTTGCACAATTTTATTAAGATAAAGGCACCATTCAGTTAAACACGGTGTGGATGGGCACAATTTGCGATTTAGTTTTTATTATTAAAACACTGGTTAGACAACGAAACGTATCTAGTAACTGACGTAAATTGGCATAATTTGGATTATCAAAATATGGGTCACTGACATTTAAAAGGGTGTGTCATTTTACAGCCTTGTTTTTCTGCGTCTGCTTCGAAAGTTAAAATAAACACGTACAATTCTGCTCTACTACACAAATGTTTATTTAGTATGAAACACTTACTCGATTATATTTATATATTTGAAAGCATGTGCATAGTCGACTCGTCATTATTAAAAAAATGAAATTTTTAGTATTCGTATTGCTTTTAACTTTACGCTTATTTGAGTTTCCATGAGACCTGCTTTCATCGCTAAAAAGGAATTGCATATTATCTGAAACACCCTGTATACCCCTACAACCAAATACAATTACGAATTTGTAAAGTATTAATGAAGTAAAAGCAAATATTGGCGTGGCTTAGGGGTGTGACATTATAAATAAATGGAACTTGCAGAATCTTGTTATGAGCTGTTCAAAAAAATCTGAAAGCAAGTGATTCCTATGAGTATTTTGAATTAATTTAGCAACACAGAAAATTTCCTCAAATTAAGTAAAAATTTCGTAAACCTTTGATATTGTGGTAGAAAAATGAAAATTTTTCGTAATTAGTATCAAAAACTTTGCTCAGTGCACCTATTACGTTATATGAAAATAAGCCTTTGTTGAAGAGTAGAATTTGGAGATAGATGTCTGATCTTTATGTTTGTGCAATTTATAATTTTTTAAATTATACTATCGAGAAAAACGAGCTGCCAAGTTTTCATTGCAGATATAGCATTTTTAATACCTAGTACCTAAAAAGGCGAATAAAAATATTTTTTGTTTACGTTCGATTATGAGGTTTTTGTAAAGTATGTATACAGCACACAATATCATTATCTGATCTTATGAACCTATCCATAGGTTATTCAACGATAGAATGAGCAGCGTGTTCAGAATCTACGTTATCTGATCCGCTATTTTATATTACTCCTTCTTTAGCATTGCTAAATTCCGAACAGTTTTACGGGATCTATTTCATGGTCGTAAATATAATTGCATGTATCTAATAAACTTTGAATTTCCTCTTCGTAAGCATAGTTCAGTTACTAGAAGACGAGTAAGATATCAACATCTCAAAACTCAATGACAAAACTTACCTCCTCCCAAAGCTGAACGTTTTCTATAACCACTCGACATACAAGGGCCGTTAAAATATTATCCGGACCTTTGCGCTGAATTATTATACAATACCAAAGTAGAATTATGCAGAAATAATTAAACAACCCAAAAGGGCTACAATATGTCATAAGTGGCTTTTTTTATAATTTATTGCTTACGTGCCACCAGTTTATAGCTCTCTTGTGCAATGCATTATTACAGAGCTCCTTTGTAACGCAAACGCGAAATCGACCGAAAGCTATGTAAGATTTGGTGAAAAATTTGGAGAAAACACTATTTGAGAAACCGATATTCTTTTACTAGTGTAAAAGCTGCTAAAGAGAACGAGAACACAATGTAATGTGCTTAAGGCGTCATCGATCACTACGGAGAGTATTCAGAGAATCGATGAGTTTCTGTGTAATGATCGACGGATTTTTCTATGTTATGTGGTAATAACTATTATAAATAAGGTTTGACAATGTTAAAAATATTGCTCAAGCGGGAAAATTTGTTGTACTCGGAAGCCAAAACTGCTTAGTCTGAAACAAAGAAAAAAGACCTCAAGTTTCAATAAAGCTGTTAAACCGATCCCATCAAGAAAATGAAGCTTTTCTAAGGCAAGTAGTCTCATGTGACGAGATATAGGTGCATTGCTTTATTCTCGAATCTTAGAAGACAACAGTGAAATGGCGATACAAAGCTTCACCTAGACTATAAAAAGTGAAATGGCTCCTTCAACAGAGGACGCTACAGCTACGGCGTTTTGAAGCATGGAAATTGCTCCTTATACATGTTTTTTTAATATAGCTCACACTGGATAGGATTATAAAATACTTGACCAAAATTCAGAATCATGTAGATTTGACTGAAACACGTGAAGGAAACAAAGTTATGCAATTCTAATTTATTTTTAATAAAAATAATAATAATAGCAATATAACAAAACATGTGTATAGATACATGAGAAATTTTACAAATATTGAGAAAACTAATGGGTTTTATAATTTGTAGTTTTAGGTTATTTGACATCCAATTTCTGACTAAAATATTTTCAATTCGGTGTCACTTCTGGTTGTACCGGAAGTAAGCATCAATTTCCTTAATATTTATAAAACGTTATACTTCTTATTACGAAAATAGATTTCTTATAAAATTTTAAGTTCAGTTTATTCAAACAAACTTACACCTGAAAGCAGCCGTTTTTGAGATATTTGCAAAAATTGTGAAGAATTGACAGATGTAAAAGGCGAGGAAAGTGCATTTTTTGAAAATGTAACTGAAGGCAAGTTTTTCCTTTTTTAGACGTAGAATAAGGAAGGATCAAGGTATCTGAAGCATCATCGCACATTAACAAATCTTCTGCAGGGTGCTGAAAAAAAGGTATACATATGAAAACGACAAAACGACGTATCTTTGAACACCTATTTTTTATGTTTTTGTTAGATTCTACATCTAGGAATAAGGGGAGCTTGATTAAACTTTTGTATACCTATGGTAAGTAGCTTTCGAGTTATTCGAGAAGGTATACTATTTTATTAATGGCTATTATATGATATTAATTTTTTAAGAAGTAGCGTTGGAAAATAGGCGAAACGTGTATATTGAATTTGTTTAAATCTAAAAATTGTGTTCATTTATCACAACTAGTAATTTGGTAGAACATATTTCATTCATTTAAGCTAAAAAATGGAAGATAATAGTAACCGATACCGAAACAGTGGTATTTTAAATTTATTTTAAATACATGGCGGATACCGTAAAATTATAAGTCAAACATGCCGTATTTGCCACTTATGACCGGCAAAACATTTAGAAGGTATCAATAATTAGCAACTATTTGATTTCTAGTACGCGGAGGTGAGGAAATTTTGTTTCTTTACCTGCATTGAATGGAGAAATATACGCTGAAATATATAGCAATTCTACTGTATACCACTTTAAAAAGATATTTAGGAAAATAAAACTCCACTTTAATTATAAACTGAGTATACGGGAAAAAATATGTAATACAGTTAAAGATATTCAAACACAAGAAAGACGTTACATTTTTATATTGGTGCTATCTCGTTTATTACCTATAGAGTAAACTATACTAGCACTATTTAAAAATGCTGCATCGATTGTAAATTCCTATTAAGGCCATATACAAAGATCATTCGCTAGATTTTACCACTAAGCAACAAAACAAAAAGAACCTATTTAGTTCATACCTTCTGCGAAAAGCGGACAGAGTCGAACTTAAAAATGATTCTTTTAGAAAACTATAAACTTTTGACCTACTTTTTTAATTCAAAAAGTGTTTACGAATCTTCCTCTAACTGCCTTTAAAAAGATACCTATTATATAAGGCTACTTTCACTTTCACTAGTTTTTTTTTGCACCAGCTTAACTTTATCATTTGCATAGATTGACTGCAAAATAGCATATAGAACTTGGACAGAAGCGAGCATGTTCGGCGTTTAATTGATGTATTATAAATATTTTCAAGTATAATATTTCTTCGAAATTTATTGAATCTGGTTGTAGATGTGAGGAAGCATTTCACTGTTTTTTTGTATATATGCAGATGGACAAATATTGAGTTGAAAATAAATAAATCCTATTCAAAAGAGTTTAAAACAAAAATCATAATTAGAGTTCATCGTTTAATATGAACACAATGATCTACCATTACATTTGGAGCAGTCCGAGTTGTTAATTCCGGATTTCTGCTAGTTGTAATTAAGTTATTTAACATTTTGTAATTAGGCTTCTTCGTGCTAACATTTGCCTTCTTAAGTTGGTGAAAACTAACACATCGTAATCCTTTTGGGATATCCTTACGTACCCCTTCTGGAGTGACATTTTCCATGTAAAATGTAATTAGTCTAAGCAACATTCCATATTCCAAAATTCTTCATTCCTTTCTACTTCTTTCCACAAAATGGTCTTTTGTTATCAACATAAACAACGCAGCTTCAAAATACTTGATAACTATAATTGAGATTTCTCTTTAATCCAAGATTATTATCTACCAATTCGAGGTATATGTTTTTTGTTCAACAACGTTTCTAAGACTAAAACCCAGTTTGTGAATATGAAATGAACGTTTGACTTCCACCTGGCTATTAGTAACTGTAACTCATATAAAATTCACAATCATAAGATCATCAATATTTTCAATGTTCAAAGCAACATATTCTAAAATGATAAATAATCCAGATGGTATAACAGTAAGATTACATAGTGTTTTATATTTCTGCATGGTCACTTTTCATTATTCGTTATAGGAATTCCTTTTACTATTTCCCAAAATTTTGATTCTCTTAAACGATTTACAGGAGGTTCTTCATAAAATTAATTTCCAAACTAACCGACAGGCCTAGTTTGGATGAATTCTGCACAACACCTATGAATGAATCCAAATACACAAGAAGCAACTCATTTTAGGTATATACTTACAGCAGTCATTAAATTTCTAACAGCATTTTACTGTCGCTTAATTCAGACTTCAGTAATGCACAGTACAAGATTCTAACAAAAACTAAAACAAAGAGAATTTAATCTGCTGTTTATATAGGAAGGATAAATTTTAGAAACAATAGAAATAGAATATTCGAGAATATTACTCATAATAATGATCTAATAATTTGTAATGTGTCAGATTTTGGTGGCGTTCCGGTAATACAGGACAAAATCTTTTTTCCTTAAGTTGCCACCGTGGATTTGTTTCTTAGAAACGGGGTTGTTGACAAAAACGGAAAATAGAATTTTTTTTTCTCAAAAGAAAAGTAAATAAGTTGGTTGGTTTTTTTAATCGAATAAGGAAAACACGACAGACATGTTTCTTTTACGCCCGTGTCGATTTTTTTGGGTAATTCAACCACCCAAAGCAAGTTAATATTCTCTGACTTATTACGCATGATCTTAAAAAGGCATTATAATTTATACCTTCCCGTGTAACGGGAAATCCATTTTACATATTGTCTGAGGAAATCATGGACGCATACTGGCGCCAATGGTGTCAAAACATCGGCCACTCTAATTTAGTGCCAGTAGATTTGCTTAGTCCTTCTCCCATTTCTTGAATACGGCCATATTCAAGGAACGGAGAAGTTATTTTGTAAACTATCTGTAACTTTTGTTTGTATGTTTACGTTATCAATAGAGGTCTTGTCATTTAATTGGACTTTTATTTATTTTTGACCGTAGTATAAGCTAATTAAGAATATTTTAATTTTCAGGGGATATGTACTAACTAAAAACCGCGACCAAAATTTATACTATCCCTTGGGTCTTGACAAAAGGGAACCCCGGAATAAGTTAACAAAAGGCCAAGGTACTGCTCTATCTATTCCTAGCACAGTACCGTACTTTGAGCGGTCTTCTGGAGTAGTGGCGCCCCGTATTTTATAATATCTCGGCTTCCTTTTAGTGCTCTGGACGGTACTGGTGTACTTTATCGGGAACCCACCCTCCTTCAACGAGCTAGCGGTCATCAGTGCTGTCGCTCTGGTGTAACGCCAAAAGCGCACGTGACAAATGCTATGACTCATTGCTGACTTACCTAATTGACAGGTATAGGTTACCTCAATGAGTCATTGTCATTACATCACCTATTTTATTACAAAGAAAGCATTCTAGATGATTCTAGAGTTTTCCATATACTGTTTCTATTTTTTGTTACACTAGTTCCTCCTTATGACTGTTACGTCCCGTAACAGTGATCTTGGACTTTGCACTTGCGGTGGTTCTACTTTCGTTGGTGAATGTTGGAATCTGCACTGCGATACATACTTGCAGCAACATTTGTTGCAGAAATGGTAGTCCACAGATTTTATCGCTGGTGGAATTCAATTCGGATTCCAACTGCACACCCGGATCTTGAAACCAGTGCCACGAAACTATTTCCAACATGTTACGTACCACGCGCCAATTAAGCTAGTCTAGCCCACAGCCGAGATTTGGTATCGCTAACTTTCTACTGGCGCCGGCAGAAATATGTTCCTTTAAATCCCATAACGCCTTCCACAAGTCTTCATAACGTGGCTTTTGATGAGACAATGCTTTCGTCACTAGGCAGTAAATACTTCGCATACCTTGGTGGTGACGGTGTACTAGGTGGCATGCCTTTCCAATTTCGGGCTCTTGTTGCAGTATTTTTCTGCGTCACCATACCTCCTCTTAAACTCAACTGCAATGCCACGGGACATTCTGACATCTTTAGCGACACAATGAGTTAAGGCGCACTCCTCTGGTACATCATTGTACAGGTACAGGTTCCTGTACTCCTCACTGGTAACCTCAAATCAAGCTTTGTGGCGTCCCAAATACGTTGTCATAAAGAGAGTGAATGATCACTGTTTTTGACTTCTAGTTCTTCCAGTCCGAAATGGTTCGCCCTTTGCACATATTCTTGCTGTCTCGGTTCTGCGTTCCTCCCAGCGTATTGGGCTAACCGATCCATCTGAACCACTTTGGGCTTTCCTCTGGTCAATTTCATAATTCAGTAGATTACATTGTTGATCCCTTTTACCACTTTATACGAACCTTCCGAAGATTTTTGCAATTTAGGAGATAGACCTCGCTGTCCCTGAGGTTAGTACAACCAGACCAGATCATTAGGTTGAAATCCTCCTGTTTTGGAACTTACATCATACTGGGGTTTCATTCGATGGCTGGTGATCTGGATGTTATCATGAACAACTCACTCATGAATAGAATTTAGTTTCTTTTGTAGGCTTTCAGCATACGCATTTCCAGCGACCTATTCTTCTCTAGGTTTACTACCAAACACCATATCACACGGTAGTCTTATTTCACCCCCAAACAACACTCTAGCTGGGGCTCTGCTGTCGATTCGTGTACGGCTGATCTATATGCCATCAGGAACAGATGTAAGTATTGATCCCAATCTCTTTGATGGTCCGCAATAACTGTTGACAAATATTTTCCCATTGGCCGATTCATGCTTTATACTATCCCATCTGACTGGGGGTGAAGAGCAGTTGTTCTGGTTTTGCGTATTTTCAGCAGTTGACAGAGGCTTTGAAGCAAGGCTGAGCCAAATTTCTTCCTTGGTCTGAGTGCAATTCCAAAGGAATCCCAAAATGGTCAAACAATTCCTTTACCAAGGTCTCCGCCACTATAACTGCTTCTTGATTAGGTAGAGAGTATGCTTCGGTCCATTTACTAAAATAGTCCATTGGAACCAGAATGCATTTGTTACCTGCTTCGGTTTCTGGAAATGGACCAGCTATATCAATGGAGACTCCTTCGAATAGACTACCCACATTATATTGCCGCATTGGTGCTTTTCTCCTCCCCAATGGACCATTCCCAGATGCACATATTACACATTTTCTACACCAAACCTTAACATCATCCTCATAGTTCATCCAATAAAACCTTTCGCGGACCTTTCCCAAAGTTGTCTTTACTCCCATATGCCCTCCTGATGGACTATCATGCAGCTGTCGTAGAATTTCCGATACTCTGTCTTTCGGAACCACCAACTTCGTTTGTCCTTTACTTCCACCATCATTTTCCAGGGCTCTTTTCAAAAGGCTGTCCTGAACTTGCAAGGAATCCCATTGGGTCCAATATGCTTTAACAATGGGATTAAATGAAGCCACTTCCTCCCAACCTGGTCTACGACCTTCATTATTCCATTTTAATAGCACCTTCAGGTCTGGGTCCTTTTCTTGATCTTGTTTGACATTATCTGGGTTACAGTCATCGTTATTTATAGTAGTACGGATGACAATGTGATCTTCAACTTTTGACTCCAACCGAATACAATGCTTGCAATCTTCTGTGCAAGGCTGTCTTGATAAGGTGTCAGTACTTCTATGAATTTTTCCAGCACGATGTTCAACTTCAAAATCATACTCTTGTAGCCGTTCAATCCACCTCGCTATTTGGCCTTCTAGATTACTAAGCTGCAGAAGCCAGTTCAATGCGGCGTGATCAGTTTTCAATATGAAATTTCGTCCATAAAGGTATTTGTAAAAGTGTTCAACAGCCTTTACCATCACTAACAATTCTTTGCGCGTAACACAATATTTCCTCGGAGGTTTGTACAACACTTTGATGAAATATCCAATTACTCGTTCTTCTCCGTCTTGAATTTGTGTTATCACTGCACCAATGTCAACGTGACTAGCATCGATATCAAGGATCAATTTTCTTTCTATTCTAGGGTAACTGATTTTAGATGCTGTTTAAGTGTTTCAAATGACTCCTGGCAGCTATTTCTCCATAAATATGGCTGGTCTTCTTCAATAAGTTATGTAAGTAGTTTTGCGATGTCTGCAAATCCACGTACAAATCGATGGTAGTAAGTGCATAACCCCAAAAAGCTTCTTAATTCATGTTTATCTTTCGGTTTTGGTTACTCCCGCACGGACTTAATTTTCTCTGGATCTGCTGCCACACGTTTTTCCGAGACTTCATGACCTAAGTATTTCACCGTGACAGTAGCGTGCCATCCGGTAGCTGTACGTAATCACAGCTGTGACGTCAATAATCTTTCATTCCCAACAAAGTTCGGTTTTACTATTGTCATTGTTGCTCTTGAGTAT
>JAHWXV010514300.1:0-10103 GCA_024586415.1 Phrixothrix hirtus | reverse complement strand
ACAACATTCTCTTCTCTAGGTTTTGTACGTATTCCTCTCTCACATTCTCCTCTTGCAATCTTTCCACTTTCACTTTAGTCTTTCTTGCAACTGCCCTCTTATATACCCACTTTCTACCAAGCTCAATTTTTGACATTACCAGAAAATGATCTGTCCCATGTTCAGAACCTCTCATCACTCGTGTATCCTTTACCAATTCACGTAACCTCTCATCATAAACGATTAGAACAATCATGCTTCTAAATTCTCCTCTTTGCCACGTATACAAATTGATATCCTTATGTTTAAACCACGTATTCGATACAAACCTGCCCTTTTCTAAGCATAGCCCAACTAACGCTTCCCCATTCTCATTCGTTCTGGGATCGCTGTAAAAGTCAATTCGATGTTTTCTCTTCTTACTCCTACCCATCCATTCAGGTCACCCAGTAAAATCACTCTATCATTCACGTGACATGTATTAAGTACCCCTTCTATCTCTATCCAAAAGGTTTCACATTCATCCTGGTTATCACCATTCACCGGAGCATAACACGCTACAACCACTATTTTCCTGATGCCTATTTTCACTCGAACCCATAGTAGCCGCGGAGACACCAATTCATACTCCCTTACATGCGCTTTAGCAAATTCGCTCAAAATCAATCCCACTCCCTTTGAACCATGCTTCCAACTCTCTACTCCAGACCAGAAACCTAGACTTCCCTCATCCATCTCTATCACTTTTTTCCCTTTCCACTTAGTTTCACTCGCACACAGCACATCTAACCTTCTCTTTCTCCCATTTCACTCAAAATCTCATGTTCCTTTCCATACATCCCTCTTACGTTCCACGTTCCTACTTTCCATTCCATTTTCTCGCGTTTACTCCAAAGTGTTCAATCTCAGCCGCCCACCATGGATTTGATCGTCCGAGGCTTTTCTTGTGTTCTTTTTAGCAATATTTTTAAAGGTAGACCTGGTTGCTAGCCTAGACCGTATCCTATGTCGATGTAGCATTCCCTACTTACGGAATCGACGCCATACCGGTCAGTGTTGACGTGTCTAGCCTACGTGCTACAATCGCAGCCACAATCCCAGCATTACCCCAGGCATGCCTAACGCTGTTCTATACAGACTAAGCTCCATATCATAAACGAGTTACTCTGCAAGCCAGCACGTAGTTTCCCGTGCCGCGACTACTACACTCTGTAACTAGTGGAAGTATCATCTCCAAAATTACCATCATGTAGTGAAATTGGAATATCCTCTCCAACACCCTTCTATCATATAGTATGACCGTTACATAGTGATGGTGATAGTGATAGTGTAATTGATACATCATTTCCAACACCCTTCCCTTCAGTGCCACTATATGGTGGTAATGTAGTAGAGAATAATAGAATAGAAGACGGTGCTACTAGAAAGAGAAAATCGACTACTGCGAGTCATAGAAAGCCAGAGAGTTATGATTAAGGATCTTTCGTAGGTGTTGCGCATCTGTTTTTCCTTTTCCCTTTTCCCCCTTTTATTGCCCTTTCCAGAGGTGTCCAATATTCTCCTACTGGTATGTGGTGGGCCCTGCATAGAGCGAAAACTGTATCAAGTGGACAGTAAAAGTATCTTTCCCTGCATTCATCCCCTCTCATTGAAATCTTGTTTGTTTATAAAAAGTACAGCTTTATTAATTCAATAATTAGATGTTTCCCTATAACGATTGCAACATGTCCTTTACAAGGAGGAATAATTTGTATAGATATCACAAGGAGATTCATGGTTTTTCATTGCCGAAACGCCAGAAGTCTGATAAAATAAAAACTGATCCATCTGCTGTTCCTGGTCCATCCAGTGATCTAACGCTACCAAGTACTAATGGTAAGTAACACATATTTCAAATTTCAGAGTATGTAATCATTTAGGTTTACTTCTAGCATCTCATGTGTATTGTGAGAGTTGTAATGAGTATATTAATAAAGGAGTTTACCATGGTCATTTACGTAGCAGTAGACACAAAACCACAACTGGTAGAATTTCCGAACAAGATAAGGATGTGCCAATTTTAAGTTCCGCATTAAAATCTAGAATAATTAGTTACAGGATGGCACCGAAAGAACACCATATAAATCCGGTTGATTTTATGAATGAGATTAAAAATAAAATTTTAATATTGATAGAAAAACAAGTTAATAAAATTTTATCTGTTAAAGTTGACCTCGAAATGTTTGGTTAATACACTTTAGACACTAAAGGTATAGAAGATATTAAGTCATTCAATACCCGTAATGTCGTAATGCCATTATTACTAGTGGTAGCTTCGACGATTGGTTTGATGAATTTATCTCTATTTTGAATACAAAAGCGAGCGAGATTCTGGAATATATATGAACAATTTTACAAATTAGTGTTAATTGAATTCATTATAGGATGAATTCTTATAAAATTGTTATTTTTGGAAATTAACGTATGTAAATACAATCCGTTGAGAGCGCCTTCATTTGTTCGACTACCATAGTTCATACAAAACAAAAAAGCTGTAATAAATATTAATAATAACAACGATTTTTGTTTCGAATGAGCGTTAACTTTCGCTGTTTGTGTTTCTAATGGTAACCCCTGTAGGACAAATTAATATCCACATTTTACAACAATATTTAATTTTAAAGATATCGATTTTCCTGTTAAACTCGGTGATATTGTAAAATTTGAAAATCAAAACACTGTTTCAATTAATGTATATGGCATTCAAAAAATTTCTGAAAAGGGTAAAAGGGAGTACGAAGTTGTTGGACCTTTATATTTTTCCAATAATAAAAAAGACCAACATGTAAATTTATTACTTACACATGATGTTGATACAAATAATCATTATTGTTGGATTAACGTTTTTTGAAGGCTATTGGCGGGACAAGTGAGATCTAAACATGCCACTGCTTATTGCTATTACACCTGTTTACAATATTTTCAATTAGAACAACATTTGTCAACATACCAGATTTTATAGTAACCACGTATATACAAAGGCGCCTACGATAGATCCTGCATTGATAAATTAGGAAAAACTGTAGCTGGGAATATTCTTAAATTGGAAAATTAGCTTAAGCAGTTGAAAGTACCTTTTATCGTGTACACTGATTTTGAATGTCTTTTAAAAACCATCTCTACAACTTAATCATATCTTCAAGATAAATTTACTATAAAAACATGCATGCATGAGCCATACTATTTTGCATACTACATAAAATGTTCTTTCGATGATGCCATTTCAAAATTTGAAATGTATCAAGGAATGGATGCTGCCGTTGAATTTATGAAGAGATTGGAGGTTGACATTACAACTGTATATGGCAAATATTTGCGAATTATTGTACCCATAATAAATTTGGATACTGAACCAATTCAAAATTACGAGAATACCTAGACTTGTCACATTTGTAATAAACCTTTCGATACTTTCGACATCTTACGGGTCAGTTTCGCGGTCCTGCTCATTCTGTTTGTAACATAAAATATAAAATACCAAATTTTGTTCTAATCTTTTATCACAACTTAACTGGATATGATACCCATTTTTTTATTAAACAGCTGCCAATGGAAAAGGAAAAATTGACGTCATTGCACAAAATAAATAAAAATACATATCGTTCACAAAACATCTTCAAGTGAATGAGATTACCGATTCGTCAGGTAAACTAAAAAGGTGTATTTGGAATTGCGTTTTTTGAATAGTATACTATTTCTGAATTCTTAATTGGATGCACTTGGAAAAAACCTAAGCAATGACCAATGTGGGGAAATTGAGAAATATTTTGGAACTAGTGATAAATTTCGATTAATTAGACAGAAAGGTGTTTTTCCCTATTCTTACATGGATTCTTTAAAAAAATTGCAGGAAACTGGTTTACCACAATGTGAGAAATTTTTTGATAAAATGCGAGGGAAGCATATTTCATACAATGATTATCAGAGGGCTATTATGCATGTGTGGAATCTGTTTGAATGTAAAACTATGGGTGATTATTCAAACATTTATCTAACTAGTGACGTGTTCTTATTGGCTGATATATTTGAGAACTTTAAAGAATTATGTTTAAGGGAATAAGCCCTTTGTCCTGTCCAATATTATACAGCTCCGCATTTGTCATTCGATTGTATGTTTCGGACAACATTGGTGCAGTTGGAGATATTAACGGATATCGACATGTTGCGTTTCTTTAAAAAAGGTATCCGTGGTGGTGTAAGTATATGGGTAGGAAGAAACTCTTTTGCAAACAATCTCTTTCTTCAAAATTACGATTCCGCGAAACCTACTTTTTTTCTGATGCATTTACATGTCACTAATCGGTATGGTTGCAGTATGCATAAATATCTACCTCAAGGCGACTTCACGTGGGTACCTGAAGAGGAAATACAAAATTTCAACGTTTTTAATGTATCTGAAAAATCAGATACCGATTATGTTTTGGAAGTGGACCTGGAATACCCCAAAAAATAAACACCACCAAACACAATGACATCCCTTACTATCCTGAGGTGATAAAGTGAAAACATCAAAAATTAATACCAAATGTATTCCCAAAATCACGGTATATTATACATTATAGAAACTTACAAGAATGTTTAGCTGAAAGCTTACGCTTAACAAAAATTGATAGAATACTTAGTTTTTATCAATCTCCCTGGTTATGACCATATATTGACTTAAATACAAGATTAAGAAATGCTGCGACTGGTACAATGGAAAATTGTTTCTTTAAGTCAATGACCACTAGTATATTCGAAAATACAATAGAAAATGTGGACAACAGAGTTGACATTAAATTGGTTAGCCACTGGAAAACATGAGGTAGAAAATTTGGTGCTGAAAGATACGTTGCCACACCAAATTTTAAATCTTGCTCAATATTCTCCGAAAATTTAGTAGCTATAGAAATGGAAAAGGTAATAGTTGTTTACGCTAAACCAATATATGTTGGATTTGCTATTTTAGACAATTTAGTAGCTATAGAAATGGAAAAGGTATTAGTTGTTTACGCTAAACCAGTACATGTTGGATTTGCTATTTTAGACTTATCAAAAATCATAGCATATGATTTTTATAACAATTTTTTAAAACGCAAATACGGAAATGCAGTTTCCCTTCTTCATACCGATGCTGATCGCTAATAATCGAAATTTACGTTGGCAATTTTTATAATGAAATAAAAAAAAATTTAGATAGATTCGATACTGGCAATTATAAATCAGATAATGTTCAACCTATAGTTGGTAAAATTAAGGATGAATATGCAGGGTTGCCTTTATAATCTTTCTATGGTACCGGTTCGAAAGCATATTGCACAAAGGTCAATGAAACATGGGACAAAAAAGCGAAAGGTGTTAAAAGAAGCGTAATAGAAAACGATCTCAACGAAAAAGACTATATATGGTGAAAAATGATAACGTTGTAATATTTAAACAAATGTACTTTTTTAAATCGTATTTACACAATATGTATACCAAAATGCGAAACAAAGTGGCATTATCATCGTAAGATGACAAAAGATATATTATTGCTGGTACAACCAAAACTCTTGCATGAGGTCACAAGGATATACCAAAGCAAGACGAAGAAAGAAATGCAAACTTGGACATATTAGTTGAAATTCTTTAGCAGGAGATGAATACAGGGTAAACTTCAATTAACGAATAATAATGTAAAATTAGCAATAAATAAACAATTATAAAAATATCATTTTTATGTAATAATTTTAAGTACAAGAAAGCAAGATACACATCTAAAACAATCTTATGTTACTACAGTGTTATTTGAGATCCAAGAGTTTTGGGAATTAGGTAGACCTAGCTACTTCAATAGAAATAAATTCGGCTTCTTTCTTTTTATAACCCGCTCAACAAGATAAACATCGGGATGTTTCACTTTGTGAAATTCGTATTCACAAAAACCAACTTTAATCTGTTTGCTTTCAGTATTTTCCAAGATATATGTTGCGGGATTGTTAAGTTGAACATTGTAGATTCTAAAAACTTCCGTGCTCCAATTAGGAGTAATCCTTTACAGAAATTTTCACGATGTTTAGAAATTCTTACAAAATCTCCAATTCTAAACTTGGGTAAACCACTACCTCTAATCTAGTTATAAAAAGTTCTTACGATTTCTTTTTCGTTCTTGTAATTAATGTCTATGAATCTAAACCCTGTCTTACTATGTCGGGTTGCATTGTAGCGCTTGACAATTTCTGTCAATAAATGTAACCACTTATAGGAACCTTGTAAACTGAACTGTTTCCACATTAAACCTTTAAGTGTTCGATTCACCCTCAACTCTGCTACTTTTAAAACTAGAATAGCTACTGTAAAGATTTATGTTTAACGTTTCCATTAATTTTTTAAAGTGTTTATTATAAAATTCCTTTCCCATATCATATCAGTGTGTAAATTTTCCGAAATATTTTTCGGCGAAGAAAATATTTTCCTTATAACATTTGTCACATTTTCTCCTTTATTTCTTTTAACAGGTTGAGTCCATACGAATTTTGAAAATGTATCGATTACTACTAAAATGTATTTGTATCTCCTATTAACCTTTAAATATGGTATCATTTGAACCAAGTCTGTTTGAAAGAGATCATTTAATCCTTTAGCGACTACTCGTTTACGTTTGAAGTTTCTACGGGCGGGCTTATGCAGCTCTTCGATAATTACTTGCTTCACACTCATACTGAATTAAGAGGTCTCTTTAATAGAGCTTCAAACAAGAATACACGATTCCTAATTTATTTGTGGAATCTTTAAATTTAAATACACCTCCTTCTTTTAGATGTACTCCGATTAATGTTCATGATGTATATTCTTTATCGTTTATATATAATTTGAAGTCTAGAAAATTACTTCTAACATTCACAACTATAACCTCTTTCAGAAGAAATATATAAGTAGTACTTACACCGCTGTTCAGTATGTATGCGTTTGCATCTTTATCACATCAATTTGTGAAGCAATGAAATAGTCCTTCATAATGTAATTCAGATATATCTCCAGCTACATAGATCGAAAATTGATGGGTATAGTGTCCATGCAAAGGTCGACCAAATTTGTAGAGAGTCATGTTAAGATTCTGTCATGCATAAAGGATTAGATTCAACTGTGTTTTAATTTATAACTTTTGTTGCTCGTAATTCATCGATGATGTAAATTACGTCATTGCTATGTGTAGTGTTTCCAGCTAAACTTATCAGGATCACGCCAAGAAACATATTCTAACTTTTTGTTATTTAGGTGCAACATCTGCAAACCAGCTCCTGTTGTCTGTGATTTACTTCACTTTAATCGTGTAACGACGGGTTCTGACGTCGCACGTAGTCATGTATCGTAAGCGGGCGATATGGAAGTCATTGGTGTTGTAAAAGCTGCTTGAGATGTGGTGTCGGGGCAGCTGCGAAAAGAAGTTGTTGGTGTTGTAAAGCTGGACGATTCAAACGATGGGTGAGTCGGTGTAGAACGAGTGGGCAGCTTCTACAGAAGCCGCTTGATTATATTTGTATATCTTTTCCAGTCCCGATAATTCTACCGCTTGACGTATAGCCTTGACGCATAGCATTGGTTCGAAGAAGTATATCCCGATAAGCATTTCCATCTTGAATTGTATGTCTTAGAGGATTGCGCTTAAACACTAATTCATAGAGACCAGATGTATTTAAACATCTCCTTAGATGACGTTATTATAATCAAGTTATTCAAAAGCAAAATATTCCGTCAGATAAAATAATATAATAAAATATTATTAGCATTGACATTATTTAACTATAACAAATTTAATCCCCATAATCTAAAATAGGTGAAATTACACTGTCATTTTTTATTTCTTTTTTCAAAACGTATTTTATCCAATAATGTAGATCGCCAGGTACCCTTTCGTGTTTCCTTATAAGCAAACGACCACGTCACCATCTGACGCAATTGATTTTTATCTTCATTGATTAGTACCTTCTTTTTGTTGCTCATTACATTTTCTTCTTCAACAGTAGTTTCTCCTCCATCTAATGTATTTGAAAAAAATGAAGCAAGTTGATGTGCAAATTTTTTTAAATCATATACATTATTTGGCTGTGACAAATCTTACATCTTCTTCTATATCTTGATTCGTTCTTTAGTATAAGATGCCCTGATTGATCTAAACGTATTTCATTCGGTACATTCACAGAAATTGATTTTTTTTTCTTGGTATCTAATTTGAGAAGTCGTAGAGCTATATATGATTTAAAATCAAATTGAGATATTTTATTTTTATTTACGTAGTTATAAAGTTTCCAAGAGTTAACAAGAGTATTATCTAAAGTATTTATAAATAGAGGCCACCATCATTTCTTACCCATAATTTTTATTTTGTAATTTTCCATGCCATTATCATAAAGATCAACGCCTCCCATATACTTATTGTAATTGTAAATTATTCCTGGTTGCGGTATGCGTTCAATTTCCTTAAGTTTTGTATTATATCTTTTAGTATTTTTTAGTGGTTCGACATTGTAGTGCGTGCTTATTGCAGTTACAACAGAGTTATCATTCCATCGAACAAGTGATATTCCTGTGCTTTCATCAAACACAGAGCTATGGGAACCCCTTCCCTGTTTTGAAATTGTTTTCACTGGTTGTAATAGACATTTATTAGTTCCATTTATCTAATAGTTCCTGTAGCAAAATATCCTTTTTGTTTCAAAATTGTGAACAACCTATAGGAAGGAAAAAAATTATCGATAAATATATTATGATTTTCACCATTTGCGACAATAGACAGTAAATCGAGAACAACCTCAGCGCCCATTCCAAGTTCAGATGCCTGTTTTCCTAAACCTGTATATGAAATAAATTTGAACAAATACGCCAAAGTTTGAATCCAAATCGGATTGGTTTACCCTTGATGTACATTTTGCATCATTGACGTCGAAAATATGGAACTATTTGCTCATTAACGGATAAAGCATGTAAAAAAATCCAAATTGCATAAACTTTTTATTCATAATATCAAAAAAATAGCGTAACTTTAAAAATCGATCGTTTTGGTTCAGTTCATCGTTATTGGATAAATGCAAATTTTCTTGATGCTTTTGAACCTATTTTTACTCATACAACATTTCTTCTTCTTTTGAACAAATACGCCAAAGTTTGAATCCAAATCAGATTGGTTTACCCTTGATGTACATTTTGCATCATTGACGTCGAAAATATGGAACTATTTGCTCATTAATGGATAAAGCATGTGAAAAAATCCAAATTGCACAAACTTTTTATTCATAATATCAAAAAAGAGCGTAACTTTAAAAATCGATCATTTTGGTTCAGTTCATCGTTATTGGATAAATGCAAATTTTTTTGATGCTTTTGAACCTATTTTTACTCATACAACATTTTACAATATCTAATCCTTTATCTTCTTCTGTGGGCCAATATAAATGCGATTGTGGTAAACTGTGATAACCAGAAAGTATCAAAATGGTCATGAACTGTAATAAATCAGTTTTTTGAAATTCAAATCCATGTGTATTGTTGGAATTTGCATATAATAATGAATGTTTTACGATTAAATTTAACACTTCGTCGTCAAAAATGTAAAAAATATTTCCAATGGCGTTTTGCTACCCAATTTATTTTGAAGTAATTCCATTTCTGAATTTTCACTTGATTTGGGCGATTCCCTTAAACTATACAGATATTCCCCTATGAAAGGTGATGTTTTAGTATTATGTACTGTTTCTATTTTCTGCCTTGTTACAGCATCTTCATTTGTGGGATTTGAATGAACTGCAAAGTCATATTCTGTTATATGTATTTCAAAAGAACCGGCAATATCAATACCATCATATCAACATTTAAACTTTCTATCTTTTCCGTAAAGTCTTCCTCGTCAGTCAACACATCAACGTCTGGAAGAATGTAGACAGCATCTAGTACTTCTAAAATATTATAGAATATTAGAGCCATAAAACAAAATAGGAAAGAATTTATTACCGTTTTGATTTTCTATTTCTATGAGAACTTCTTCTAATGTAAGTTCTAACTCTTTTTGGGCTAGAAATTTTGGCATTTTCTTATATATATATATATATATATATATATATATATATATA
>JAHWXV010514277.1:0-11435 GCA_024586415.1 Phrixothrix hirtus | reverse complement strand
TAATGATCATTCCCTCCGCAAAACCCCCAAGAAATTTATTTTTAAACATAAGTTACTGTAATACTTATAACACTCAGTAACTTTCTAATTCAAAATTTGTTTAATCTTGTACAACATTATTTAAATTGGTTAATATTTTCGCTATTTTGGGATTAACTATTAGTTAATGTGTTGGTTTAACAATTCTCTAATTGTACTTCTTCAAAATTGTTGAAATCTAATATTTCAGTTCTTTATTAATTTTGATACAACATGGGTTGCATAAATCACATTACATTGGAATAGAATTTAACCCTTTCCCTACTAATGTCTTCAATCGAGGCAGGTACCTTTTTAATAGAATCTTTTCTGTGTAATTGATCATATAGTCTTTCAGTACTTATTTCTTGATACATTTGATGTGGAATACATGCCACTAGACCCATCTGGCTACTTTCTGTAAAATTATAGTCAGTTGTTTGGAGTAGTGTCAAATGTAGTAATGGAGGGAAACTTCTCTAACAATTTCTATAATAATTCAACATTTACGTCAATAATAAATATATTTTAAAAGTATTTTTTTATTACTTAATATACTTCAGTATCACAAAATAGGATTACTGTTAAATGTTTATAAATTATGTTCCCCTAAAAGCTGTCAATTTATATATGTCTTCCAAACAAGGACATTAGTAGTAAACTCTGGAAAAGTACGATGCCATGTTTGATGGCACAAATGTTATTTTCAGTGTTATAATGAAAGTAACTTACAATAAAGATGCCTTTATAGGTGAATCAAAACGTAAATATTTGTAATTGACACAATATGGCGACTGCCAAATTCAGAAAAATATATAACCGTTATTTGAGAGATCAGATAAAGTAAATTTCTCCGACTTGTCTAATTTATCAGATATTGAGGATGATGAGGAATATGTTGACTTGATCAATTCAACCTAATCTAACATAACCTCCTTCAAGTTTTAGTCGTCACTCGCCTTTCGTTAAAAAGTATAATCATATAAAGTTTATTCATGATAATTTCGATAATAATTCCTTCTTCGCCAATTTGGCTTTGGTTATTTATCAACCGTCCATTCATGAGCTAAGAAGACAGATTGTTATAATTAAATATTATCTTGAATGTAATTAAATAAAATAAATATAAATTGCCTCTCTACAAAAGTTTGTCTAGTCAACTGCTGTACGTGACGAAATAATTAGTTCTTTTTATAATTATAGCTTTTTAACGAAGAGCGAGCGACGGTTAGAACTTGTTGGAGGTTACTCAGGAACATCCCCTTGATAGTATATGTTAAGGTCAAAGTTATTGGAGGATGGTCCCCTATAGTAAATAATTACCATACGATTTGATTCGAAGAAGATATTTGCAATTAAACCATTAGAAAAGGTTGTGCGTGGATGAACAAACGTGTTCCTTTAAAGGAACGCTATCTGTGAAGCAGTATATCAAAGGAAAGCTGGCTCCTTGGGGTATGAAGTTTTTTATGGCATGTGGAGAAAGTGGCATCATATATAATTTCATTATTCATCAGGGAAGAACAATGTACTTCAAAATTTTGAATTAAGGGGTGGTATTTTGGTTCATTTCCCAAACAGAGTAAACCTTAACAATATTCAAATATATTTTGATAACTTTTTTCTACTTATAACCTTTTTCAGTATTTACCTTTTTGCAATAAATTAGCAGCTGGTACAGTACGAAAAAACAAATTTGGGAAGCCTAACCTTCCACCTGAAAAGGAAATTACAAAAACCTCATGCTTTTGTGATGGAAACGTACAGCAAAGATCCAAGTGCGGTCACATGTAAGCGGTTTGGCAACCGTACTGTTACAACGGTATCCAATTTTATTGGAATTGGCAAAAGAGACGTGGTTAAAAGATGAGACAAATCAAAAAAACAATTTATACAAGTTGAAAGGCCAGAGATAATAACAAGGTACGATAAGTCAATGGGAGGAGTTGACAAACTTGATTTCCTAATTGATTTTATAGAATTTTTACAAGATCACAAGATCAAGGAAATGGACTTTTAGACTAATAATGCATGCAGTTGATTTAGCTATCTCCAATAGCTTGCTAAAATACAAAACTTCAATATTACCGAGCCATTAGACCTAATGCATTTTCGGATGTCCATTTCAGAAGCACTGATCAACGTTGGAAAGCTATCAAAGGATTAAAAACGCGAAAGACCAGCCAGTAGACCTGAATCTTTAAATGGATCTCCTCCTTGAAAATATCCTCCTAAGGCCATGCAAAGCGGCACCATCGACCATTTTGCTATACACACAGATATTCATAGACGATGTAAATATGAAGGGTGCAAAGCAAAGTCTAGATTTAAGTGTGAAAAGTGTAAAGTGCGCTTACTCTTAAATAATCAGAACAGTTTTAAAAATTTTTATGTAAAATGAATAGTTTGTATAAGATACATATACATATATGTTTTCGAATTACAGTGTCTGTGTGATCACCTTCTAATACATTTGTCCTTATATGAGGACATTTATAAAAATCGGTACTTTCAAATCTCTTTTCAGAAATGTTTGCTTACGTTGTTAGCTTAACCCATTAACGGCTGAATTAGATTTTTTCTCAATTTTTTGACATTAGTTGTTTATTCTACCCTAATATAGTTATTAGAACATAGAAATTATGATTATTACAAAACATCATAATTAGTTATTCAAAAATATCAGAACCAGTTGTGATAAACGTCCGATCGGGTTATTTAGGCAAATTCCTATATCTTATTAAATAGGTCTAAAAAATAATGGAACCTGTAACATACATACAATGGCTGAAGCTATTACACAAACCTCGGCTGTGTTCCTTCTAAATTCTAACTGACTCATTGTTGGTCCAGTTTTTCTGTATAATTTCCAAGAATTCTGAACAGCAGCATCTAAAAAGTAAGTAACTATTGGCCAGTACCATTTTTTTGCTCTAATGCCAATACGGTAACTGAAACAGTGAATAAAAGCAGGTTTGTAAGCGCACAAGGAATTAAAGCAACATCTTATGCCTACTTTGATATGTTTGAATCCATAAGATCCATCCCTCCCATAAAGTTGTTGTACTGCGCAAGCACATCTGGCCTAGGGACAGATAGAATCTTTCTTTCTTGCCTCGAAAACCTCTCTACCATTTTTAGTGGTTCTATTCATTGGCAGGTACTGGTAACAGTGACAACACTGTTATCCATCCATTTTATATATTGTATTCCACTTTCCCTTTCCAATGTGAAATCGAAACTCCCCCTTTGGCGCTTCATGAGTTGTTTTTTGCTTGCTATAGGACAATCCGGTGGAATGCGGTTATCTTTGATAGTACCTGTAGTGTCATATCCGTTAGCTCTAGGATTTCTTCATTGATATATTTCGAAGTTGATCATATATCCAGATAAAGTATTAAGACTCCACACTTTGTACCCTAATCTTCATCTTCATCTCCAAGTGTACTAAAAAATGTGTCTTTAGTGTATCAGTTTGAAGCCTCAATTTATACATTTGGTCGTTCGGATCAATGGCGTTATTATTTGCAAAATGTCTAAATCGGCATATCTGAAGGAATCGGTCACGTCTCATTGATTCATATATTAAATTATTTCTCATGTCCTTTTTGTCTTCCTAATATAATCTTTTTGAAGGAAGAGCGTTGTATCCGCTTACTAACATGATACCCAGAAATGTCTTCAATTCTTCACAACAAATTTTAATATGCTGATTATTTTGAAACAAACATTATTTGCTTGTTTCAGTAATTATTTTTTAGGTCCTCCGTAAAAAAAGTTCAAGAAGTTGAACAGGCAACATACCTGAATATCTAGAATTATCTGGACTAGGGAAAGCTCGTATTTTCGTTTCTAAATCGCCTTGCACATGGAATGACGTCATTTATGATTTAGTAGAAATTGCTAACAAAGAGACTTTCTCTCTACTCTGTGTATCATCTGATGCACCACCTAATCTATTGTCATCCGTAAAACACACTTCGACTCCAGCTAGTAACTGCCGCTTTCTCAAATTGTTCACCAGTCCTCCTTCAGCTTCATCGGCTGAATCTTCATCCGTCAAAACATGAGAATCAGGTGGTTCTATAAAGATACTTTCAATCGTACGGTCTTCAGACTCATCATAACATGTTTCTAAGGCCTCCTGAAGTGTTATTCCCCTGCGACATAAAAAATACAAATCATTGCATAGTGCACCTGTAATCCGCCTGGTGGATCCATATGGGAACAAGTTATACAAAACTAAGTCAATCATTTATGCTTTCTAATCGCTACTTTTCTAATTTGCAGGAATAATACATGCACAATTAGTTTATAACATACTCACACTAAACGAAGATGCATATATTCTTTTGTAGAATCCATTTTCAACATTCAAAGTATTTTAGCACTTCTAAATCACAACTACCTGTAATTATTTTAGGTTAAACCAAAAGAATGACGTAAATATAGTTTTCCATCTATTAGAATTTACGGCAAATACATATAATCTTTATTAATATACAAATTGCAGACACCGATTCAATGGCGCCATATGCAACCGTAAGGTGCTAATGCGTTAAGGTATTAGTAGAAAATAAACGATAAAAAATAATTTTTGTAATAACCAATTAATTTGTTGTAGTAAAAGGGTTAAAATTTGATAACTGATATATCTTTTACAAACTAATATTTCCTAATATTTATATTGAAGCCGTAAGTTTTATATAAAAATTTCTTTTAATTAAACCATAATAATTCGTTCTATTATGATCAAAAATGGATTTTGATATCACGGTACTAAAGCCACTTGTACATCTTATAATGTTTTTCTAAATTATTTTATAAAATAGTTTCTTCCGTTTTCTCTGAATTTCAACATTTGATTTCAAATTAGATTGCGTAAACAAAATTTAAATGAAAAATGCAGGTTGTGCATCACTGACATGGAGCCTTTGTTTAACAGTTTATATATGCCTACTTCGGAAACCATATTTTACGGATTGCCTTTCTTCATTCAAATTTGATACTATCGTAGAACTTAGCGCCAGTTGTAGACGAATAAAGGATTTCAAAATAAGATAGAGCAGAATAAAAAGGAATCTACTAAAGTTATTCCGATTCAACAAAATTTCAAATTTTTTAACGCATTCGGTCTTTGAGAAAACCTAATAATCAAATTTTGTCCACTATGTGTTGGAATTGTTATAAAAAAGATTCTAAACGACTCAGGAAGCTATCCCCAAAGACCGTGCATATCCTGAAATGCGCCATAGAAATACAGAGGCAGCGCTGTCCATTAAATCGTCTAAAAGGTTATTAACAAAGATCCAGTTCAATCTAATGACATTGCATCTTGGGCTACTTCAGCTCCATTTGTTGCACCATTGGAAAATAGACTACATTTATAATCAATTGTCTGCATTGTTATGAAAGCCTTCCTCTCTAAATGTTACAATATAATGGAATTTCATTCGATAACTGACGATTTGGATGTTATTGCGAACTCTGTTATGAACTGAACTTAATTCCGTTGGAAGTCTTTTGGCATATTCATGTGCAGCCACTTTTCACGTTCCAAGCTTACTACCAATCTCCAAATCACACGGTAACCTAATTCCACGACCAAAGAATACTTCCTCTGCAGCCCCTCGTGTCAACTTGCGTACATCTGACCGATATTCTATCAACAACAGCTGTACGTACCGGTCCTAATTTTTGCGAGGGACACCACTGCAGGGTAGTTGTTCTGGTCTTGCGCATTTTCAACAGCTTGCAAAGGCCTTGATATATATGGCTGACTCAAAATTTCTTCCTTGGTCTGATTGTAATCCGAATGGAATACCTAAATGGCTAAATAGTCCTTTCACCAAGGTCATGACCATTGTTGCGCCTTTTGATTTGGTAGAATGTATGCTTCGGTCATTTGCTAAAATGGCCCATGGCAACTGGCATGCCTTTTCTTCCTGCTTTTGTTTCCGTAAATGGGCCAACTATATTAATTGCTACTCTTTTAAATGAACTTCCCACATAATTCTGCCCCATCAGTGCGTTTTACCTCCCCAATGGACCGTTTCCAGAAGCGCGATTAACACATTTTCGGCCCCGCTTCTTAACATTATCCCTGCAATTTATTTTATAAAATCGTTCGCGGAACCTTTCCATACTTTTCTTTATTTCCATATGTCCACCTGATGGTATCATAGGATGAATTGAAAATAACGCATGCAACAAATTCATGAGTATTCAACCACGATCGGCAAAGCTACGGTGGAGCGAGGTGGAGTTCATCGGTACTTTTGAGGTTGCCACTCTTCTCTAGTCAATTACTGCAGTACAGATAATATTTGCGGAAACACCCTTTGTGTCACGGCGGTAAGACCTACCTTTAAAGTCAGACAGTCCTACGGTAATGCAGATGCGTAATATAGCTGAAATAAGATATGTTAATCGGCAAGTGCTCAATAGTTACAACGGCTCCTGTATATCAAGGAGCCCTATTTCACTATTAATATAGGGGTGATGCCCCTTTCCCGTATTTTATCGATACAGATCTACGATTGATTGTTTATCAAAAAGGGTAAAGGAGTACAAAAATGTTGATCCTCTATATATATTGAAATTGATTTGAAGCGCCAATACACTGATAGGCCGAACTGATACTGTAAAAACGTTTAAAATGTACTTTACTTTGATTAAATGATTGAATAACGGGTACGTAATTCGAAAACCCTGTATATTGTTACTATTCTGATTTACAGAAATGCACTGTTATAAATGTTCTAAGTTTAACTTGAAGCAAATTACTTATAACTTTTATTTTTCTAATAAACCACTGGAAAGTGCAGTGCAGGATTATTTTTTTGTACGCCCTTTTCTGTTATTTTCCTGCGAAGCAACAGCTTTCATATAGCTTTGACGCATGTATATTTCGAAGTTTGAAATATTTTAAAATATATAAACGCTGATTTCACCAACTTGTAGAAATGAACAATTTTACTGTTTGAATGTTTATAACTATTATTAATGCTGCATTTACTACGATCTTATAAAACAACTATGTAAAACACTATACGAGGTGCATTCAATTAAATTCCTATTTTATCTTACTTATGCTTTAAGAAATTGACGTTTTGGATATCTTAAATTTATCTATCCTGTATTAAAGATTATTTTAATTTATAATATGCATGGTGATGCATACATACTATACAATATCTTGTACGTTGATTTAAAATACAGCCAGAGCTGACAATGTATCATCATGCGGTTGTCGCAATACCTCTGGTATTCCGTTTTTCAGAATTACCAGCTGCATTCGTCTTTCACGTCTAACAACATTTTCCAGGACGCTCTTCAAAAGGTCATCCTGAACCTGCAAGCATGGCCATTGAGATCAATACGCTGCAACAACGAAATTAAATGAGGCCACTTCCTCACAGACTGGTCTTTGACCTTCATTTCTCCATTTAACAGTTTCAGATCTGGGTGGCTTTCTTGGTCTTGCTTGAATCCGTCTGGTGTCCAGTCATTGTTGATTACGGTTGACCAGAGGTTCTTCAACTTTTGACTTCACGCGAGAGAAGTGTTTGTAGTGCTCTGGGTAAGGATATCTCGATAAAGTGTCAACATTGTAGCCGTTCAATACATCTTACATTTGGTCTTCAGGGTTCTTAGACTGCAGTAGCCCTTGCAATGCTGCGAAATCAGTGTTCAATATAATATTTGGCCTATAAAGATATTATCATCGTTATCAATCATTTGCGAGTAACGCAATAGTTCCTTTCAGGTTTGCACATTTTGATAAAAGATCCAATTGCTCGTTCTTATCCAGCTTGCACTTGCAGCAGCACTGAACTGATACCAATGTCACTAATATGGAAATTTATAACATGTCTATTCTATTTTAGCATAATTGGGCATGGTTGCGGTTACCAAAGTACTTTTAAGTGTTTCAAATGGTTCCTGACAGCTATTGTTCCATAAATATGGTTCATTTACTCCACTGAATTTTCTAAGGGGGTTTGAAATGTTAGAAAATCTACATACAGGTCGACGATAGTAACGGCATAATCTCAAGAAGCATTGTAATTAATATTTATGGTTTGGTTATTACTATTCTAAGCAAGACTGAATCTTTTCTGCCACAAAATCCGCATCTTTCTTAGAAACCAAAAGATCCATGTATCTGACTTCGTTCTGAAGCAAGGTTAATCTTGTAGATATGCACTTTCTAGCCTTTGTAATGCCTCTTCATGATTTTTCAGGTGTTTAGAGAAAGAATTTACTATAACTATGCAATATTCCAAGAGTACTAGATACGTTTACCATGACAACTGCCTCAGGTTTAATTATATTGATTTTCAAGTGCATTGCACAATCCAAATGCACCACTGTGAACCAAGAAAGGCCAGATGCAGTGGAGAGCGTTGTCCGTTTCCGTTATTCAGGCTCCATACCGACTTGCCAATATCAACTTTCCATATCTAAAGGCAAAGACCATTTAGAACCCAAAAGTGTATCTTAAGTGTCGTAATTCTAGATGGAGGGCAACTCTTTTTCTTGTACATGTTGTTTAAGCGACGGTAATCCACACAGAATATAGTGCTGTTACCTTTTTTCTGACAAGTAGAACTAGCGATGCGCAAGGACTTCTAGACCCCTCTATAATTGCTTTACAGACCATGTACTTGATTATCTTGTCGGTTTCCTTGCGTGTATGTAAATGTTGCCTCATTGGTCTCTGAGGTTTTGGTTGCGCATTTCCAACATTAATTTTTGGGCCACAGTATTTGTTCTTCCCTTTAAACCGTTATTAGTAGCAAATATGACGACATGTCGTTGGATCAATTGACTGACTTTATTCGTTTTGTCATGAGACAAACTATTGTCCAATGATTAGGGTGTGTTCCACAGGTTAGACAAATTCTTTATAGGCAAAGCCTTCTCACCGATTTTTGGGCAACGTGCCACAGATGAGATAGCTGAGTACAATGCTAATTAGATATCCTCCTTTAGAGTAATTTGAAAGGTATTAACATTAATCAAGCGCACAGCTCTTCGTACTGGAATACTACGGCCTAGATTTATGTGATTCCTACGCATCCTGCCCAGAAGTCTCTATTCAGTTGACTCTTAACTGTTGTTACAGTTTTTGTCAGTAAGGGCACCTCTTCTGCTGGGATTATTCTTATTACGTGGTCATCTTATTAGCTTATGGGTATATATTCATCATAAACTCATATGACATGATCTTTGAAATCTAAGCCGAAGCTAAACTCAGAGATTATGTTCATGTCCAATACAACAACTTCCTCAATATCTGCTACTAGCACATGATGCGTACACTTCGTACAACCTATCTATATATGTAGTAATTTCATCATAAGCAGTTGTACAGCTTCCTCTAGCTGTACGTAGTTGCAGATGTGGTACCAGTAATCTTCCATTCCCAACAATGCTTGGTTTCACAATTGTCTGTACTGATTCCGCATCCAACAACATTTGAGAATTCTTCCGTGGGATTATTCCATTAATGTAAAAACTAACCAGTGTTTTAACGATGTCACTTGAATGGCCACTTTCAGGACATCCGATAAATCTATTCTAATTTTCCTGGTGCTTTATATATTCTGCGAGACTACTCATAGTCTATTAGCAATTTTCTTATGTATGTCCCGATTTGTAGAACCGCCAGAATCCTGGTTTACATCCATTTCATTTTTTACTTAAAATAACTTTAAAAAACGTCTTTTCTAGTCTTTCTACGCTATCTTTGACTTCTTCAACTTACATGTACGTGAGTGTGACGCTTAGATTCCTGAATCACCGCTACATAAGCAAATTACTAGTAAGATCACTTGGACGTGCTAATGTAAGTTACTTATGCATTTAGGGATCCCGAAGACCATTCAGAAATGTTTGCAATCCAGTTAATTGCATAAACCTTTCAGAAGCAGTTCGATATGTTCATGCAACTAGCCTTGCAATTTCTGTTTCTAATTTCTAGTGATTCTTATAACGGTACTGGATGGATCTTAGACCTCTGGTGGTAGAGCTTAATACCGTTTTGGTTTCTGAAATAGTTCATTGCTCCGTCAGTAATAGTGTAGATGGGGGGTTTTAAAGTTATATTCGTAGAAATTGAACTTGAATTTTAGAACGGCTTTTATAAGTCAAAATTTGGGTAAAAGTCGTAATATTTTTGGGCGCTACCCTATATTCAGACGTACGGTGGTTATTAAAAGAAAGCTTTGGAGGATACGGACAAGGTTATTATGCTTCAACCGTGCAGGATATGGTTGTACTCAGGATACTTACTAAAAGCTTGGTTTCTTACACGCCACTGGAGAAGTCGTGCCATAAGTGCTACATCAGACTTTACTATATGTGTGCGTTAATTAAATACTTAAACTTATTGCATTCCTGTAAGAAAATTGAATATTAGACCAGGTTACTACAATTATTAGATATTTGAAATACGAACGATATTAGAACCTTTTAGATAAATAATTATAATCAAAGGAAATAAAAGTTACATGCCATTTGCACTAATATGCATAAATAATTCACCAATAGCAATAAAGTCCTTATTCTAAGATAAATAATCAAAAAAAATTAATAGGCATGCCCAAAAACTAAATACTTAAATATCCTACAACTAATTACTTAATTGACAAAAATATCGAAAGCGAACTATCGACCCCTTCCTTAATGCAAGGTGGTCCTAACCAATAATCATTTATGTACGTTAAATCTAAATAAGCAAGTTGACATAAATTAAGATTGAAATGTCCCAATATCACTTGACGCGAACAACTTCCCCAGTGATTTATTAATTTCTAAAGATATGGATTCGGTACCTTCAATAGCGGAAAATGTTGTCAGCCAGGATTTCCAGAAATTGATCGTACTGAAGATACTGAAGATATCCAAGCGTCCAACGGCCCCTTTTGATCTAACTGGATGGGATACCGAATTATTGGCCCACTGCTAATTTATTGGCGGAAGCGCCTGATAGTCTGAACCCTTTCTGATTTCAGACCTACAATGAACCGAAACAGGTAACTAATTCGAAGAAATTATTCTGGGGCGGTTACGACACTTTACGATAGGCGTACATGCATTTGAGAGCTCGGTGCTCTAATGAATGCTCGATACGAAGTTTCTTTAGCCTTCAAATTCTCGGGGAAAAGGAGGAAGATTCTCGGCTGCCAGATATTTTTAGAAGCGAACCTGCATTTGTAAACAGCTAAAATTGAATTATTTTACATTTGAAAACCAGAGGTTTTCAAACATTATTTCTTATAAGACAAAAAAGTCTTTATTTGTAGGTTTCGTTATGAAAGAACAGTGGTATTTTACATGTCTTATAATGTTGATAATTTCTATATATATATATATATATATATATATATATATATATATATATATATATA
>JAHWXV010514193.1:0-10839 GCA_024586415.1 Phrixothrix hirtus | reverse complement strand
ATATATATATATATATATATATATATATATTGACCAAAACCTTTTCTACAACGGCCGTCATTCAAGTCGAAATCTTTGTGAATAGAAATGAATCCGGCAATTTGACCATATTCTTGGGAATTTTTGGATGATATATCAATACCCACACGTCATCATATACATGTTTCAGATTTAAATCATTCTGCTTAAATAAAGCTAATAAGTTACTATTATCTCTCGCCAAATACTTTGGTACGGCGGCGTATGTTTGTGTTATATAAAAACAATCAATGTCTTTATATCATCCCATAGTGAAGTACGCTTTAATGTTATTCTGCCTGTAATATGTGACGAAAATAGAGTTTTGTTTAGCTTCCCAAGGCGGCATTATCGTTTTATTGTCACTGGAGCGAAAATATTCTATTCCTTTAATCGGCTTCAATACTACCTCCAGAAACTGATATTTCGGCTGATATAGGGATTTCGAGAACACATGAACATTTTCAAACTTTCGACCGTTTTCATTAATTCATAGAATAATTACTAGGTTCGTTTTCCACGTGTTAGAGTGACCTAAAATGTGTACGCGAATTGTATCACTTAGCAAGTTACCATGTTTCTCACTATTTTCTTGTGAGTATCCATATCAAAATTTACTATTGGCAAAGTATGCTTTTGTTCAATAATTTTTATTTCATTTTATTATTCTAGAGGTTTACTATCTACTTCCGCATCGGACAAGAGAAACGCAGTAAATGAGCTCACAATTTTATTGCAAACACTAAAATAGTTTTAATATTACATGTTATGTTATAATCCCATATGAAATTAATGATATTATTGCAAATAAATCTTAAATATAATCTAATTATAATTAATCAAAGTTGCAACTATCTACTACATTACTTTAACTTATAGAACTGTATTGAACACTACTATCATAAATAATGAGAAAAAATGCCATCTCGCCCGCTTTAAAGTCTCGATTCGATTCCATTTCCAACTTGACATCTATTGGTGAATTTTTCAACCCCTCACATTGTTTGGAGCAATCCAATGCGAAAACTGGATAATGCTTAAACTATTTATAACTGATACCAGGTCCGATTATCTTTCGATCATAATAATTATGCTGAAAGTTTAAATAATTAATATATGCTTGATAGTAACCCTAACAATGGTTACTAGAAAGCAATTGAGCGAATTGCTTAGGTTAATGTTATTATTGCTAAACTTTAAACCCATCTTCCTTCCTTCTTCAATTCCAATCGAACAGAAAATTCTTCGTTGCCGAAATCTACATGTTCACTATGTTCATCTACGGGATTTATTGTGATGTTAGTTATAAGGTTAGTGTTTGCTTCCAAAATTGTGGGATTTGTGGGAACTTTATTCAATCTAAACCCAGGTGCCACTGATATATCTATCTCACTCAGCGTCTTAACTGCTTCGCCGTTTATACATGATCCCGTTATTATATTACAATTTAGGTGAATATTTGTATGTTTTAGAATTTGCACATCCAAATCGGAGCCATTTTCTATATTTGATACGAGGACTTTAGTACTGAACGCTAGCATACAACCAATGGTTCTAAACTGCTTGAAATCGAACCCGTGTTTTCTTTTTATTACACATTGTAGTGTGCTATTATTGGCCGCCAATTGAAAAATATCTTGGATATTAAACATGGATGAAGTTAAGTTATTTTTGATATTGGCATCGAGAAACTCAGATAAACGTTTAGTAAATACCTGTTGTGAGTGTGTGTTAATCTCATCAATTTCATATGGACAGTGCGGAATTGAAATTTCCTCAAGTTTCCTTGTATCGCTATGTATTGTAGCCTGAAGGTGGTCCTAAGTAAGAGGGATTACGGTACGATATGTTGGACGCCAGTTCGTTCAAGAACAACAGAATAAAGATAGCTAGGTAACTGAAAAGAAGGTAAAATAAGTGAACCTTCAGGCAGACTATGATCCTTAACTAGCTCTACATCTGAAAAGGGGTTCAACGAGGAAGAGGAGATAATAATAAATAGTAAATAAATTATATAATTATCAAAAGGAAAACCAAGAATCGAACAAGTTGTATTAGCGTAAATTTTTGTCGTTTACTAAATGAAGGTAATATACAGTGGTAATAATAATTAAACAGTCACTAAAAGATTTATGTATTCATAGGACAAAATAATTAATTCAAAGGTCTGGTGATCACAGTTCCTTAACAATTTTTCTTTTACATATAGTCCAATGATACAATTAATTAAGCTAACTAAAGTTCAAACAAAATTAAATTAAATTTCGATACAAATCTGAATCAGCGGCTTCAAAATTTTAAATTAAAATTATTTGAGTACGTAATTGTAACGTATAAATTGTTCCAAAACAAACTCAATAATTAATTAAATAAATTTTAAACAGATAAGAATAACAAGAAAATGTCAATATTTACGTTTCGATTGGAATGCCAGCAAATGGAAGCACCTTCATACTGACAGCGATGGTAATTACAGGATACTGATGGTTGAAGTGGACCCAACCCAATATCTTCACGAAAAAACGGTAGCAATTAACTCACGGAAGTAGAACTCGAGCAAAAATTATACACTAAACACTCATCCCCGGAAAGAATTTCGTGTTAACGTGATAAATGCGATGTATGACTTAGACCGTAAAGACAGGTTTTCTGTATTATTTCAGAACTGAGTAAATGGGTTTTTAATTCAAAAACACCTTTAGTTATTTTTAGAAAAGAAAACTGACAGAAAAACAAATTGAGATGTCGTAATTACAGAAACTGTCATAACAACCAACAAATCCGGTGACTATTATTATTTAATTTTTAGTTTTGTAACAGAACAAGGCACACGTCGACTTTAAGGCGGCGTAGATAAGCGGCAACAGCAGAGGGCATTTAATCGCACTCGCAAGACCAAGATAAGCACTGCATATGTAGTAATATTGCAAGTGCGTCGATAGTGAACAATAACGCAAAGGCAATCAACCACTCTAGTACAATAAGTACCGTGTATATTACTAACAACATTAAAGACATACATACCGGGTGGTCTTTCCCGACCGAAATAAGTTACTTAAGGAATGTAAACTTCCATGTTACACTATATAATGGAATTTATCATTGTTGCTAGTCATATTTCTAATGGAATTGAAACCGTAGAAACCAACTAAAGTCGAAACGTATTTATATCTCGGATCTAATTCGATTGGTGGATAAAAATTGTAACTAGCCGTGCTCTCGAGCCCTCCAAACTGAACGTATCCGACATGATAACTAAAGATTTTGTTAAGATTCCAGCTTATTATACAAAAATGTAAAACATAAATGTCCGCAGTTGAATGTGTTGAACTTTTGCATTCTTTTATAGTTGTAGTAAATATCGCAGCCTCGAAAATATTTAATATCTTCCTTAGCAGGAGCTAAATTTCCAAAACTATCAAAATAGAAAACCTTACTACCAGTTTTCTTCTAGCAAACCCAATGCGTACCTTCATTCTCTGTTTTATCCAAGTTTATGTTGCCCGCCTTATTAACTCGTGCCCTTTTGGGTAAACCATTACGCATGAAGACACCTCGAAAATTGGGCACATATTTTGCATATTTCTGCAGTTTGATGTCTGTTAGTGGTTTATTAGACAAATTTAGTAGTTTTTTGATAAATTCCACTGTCGTAAGTATAATGCACTACCTGTTTTGTATGATTTCAAATAAAGTCCAGATTCTTTCTTTCCTATAGCAATACCTACCATAATTCTATTGTGATGACTGGTTCCTGATTGAAGTTTTTTTGCGGCATTTGAATCATTTACCGCCTTAGCAATTCCGGCAGCACCACCATTTAACGCCCCAATGCTGATAGGCCAGCAAACAATTGTATTAAAGGAATAATACCTCTTGTTTTCGGTAAAGGTATTATGTTCGGTACTTTAACCTTTTTTCTTCCGCCTGCAGCATGAATTACCGAACGAGCCTTCGCTAATGCGAAATTTATTATATTCGAGATCAATCCATGACCAAACACATTTCTGTTTCTTTTAATGCCGCTAGTGTTAAGACCAATTTTTATGTTCTTTATAATATCGGAATTAAACTTTATCACTCGGCGACATTTTCTACGTTTTTGATTTTATTGGATTTTGATGCGCCCATGTCTAATTTATGTTTAATTTTCGTCAATCCTACTACAGTTAATGCTACTACTCACCTGAAGAAGCGTCCTTTGATTTAATTCTGCCCTAGCCCTTTTTTTGCAATATTTTATCAGCCTGATGCCCATCACTTAAGTTATTACTATCGCGATATGCGATATCATGATTGCTGCATGCCCCATAATTGCGTGCTAGATGTTTCGCTAACTTTGTCCGCGGGCCACAATAATTATATCCCGTGACGTGCATGTAAATAGGTAACTTATTGATGAGAGAATTTACAAAACCTCTGTCAACTTTTGATCCTTTTTTACCCATTGCTGCTCGGTGCTGGAACAATGGATTATGCAACGTTTCTGATTTATTACTTACATTTATATCAAAAATAATTAGACTCAAAAATCTAATTTTTTATTTACATTAATAGTACATTTCATATGCTTATTTTATATCGTATCTGGAGAAAAATATACATGTATCTTATTTTAATTTTAAATTTATCCACACCTATATTTACAAGTTTTCCATAATAAATCTATTTAATTGATAAATGTTAAAATATTTACATTGTAAATAAAACATTAATTTGATAAAGGATGATTACATCGTCATTTACTTATTATATAAATAATATACATTTCATAAAGCGCAAATGCACTGCATCTTTGAATGATAGAAGCATGAGGGTTCAGCTGGAGTTAATGCAGGCTCTTCTTCAAATTCAAATACAGACTGAGAGACGATTGATCTTTTGCAATCAACTTTTTCGCGTCCTTTAACGATAACTATAGCACCATCTTGAATTAATTGGTGAAGGATGCTTGGGAGAGCATATGTTGAAGTAAGTCCCTGGGACCGCTCTATGAAATGTTGGTTTCGCGTAAGTCATCTATTTTGTTTTCTGAATTCAGGGTCAAAGTTGGATATGGGAAATGGTGCTTTGAAGATAAAGTGCGCTATTGATATGCGATTATAAATTGCGAGCTCTTTAGGTATTAAGTAGGTTTTGGACACCTTAAAGCCTTGAATATTGACTACAAATTTCATTATGGTTCCGCGAAAACGTTCACTTGAAAAGTTCTAATGAATATGAATTAAAATCAGCGCGCATATTAAACTATATGAAATTAAATATGTAAGTTGGGTCTATATAAATATCTATCGTCATTTTCTAATTCAAGATCCATTTCACGAATGATGAAGTCTTTAAATTTAAACACAAATTCACACACGAGTAAAACCGATTTAAAGTCGTTCCTTAATAGATCTTATAAAATCTTGAGTTTTCTTTCTCTATCATGCTCAACTTTTTAAATGGTAATTTCATCAGCAACCATTTTTATGAATCTACAATAATTAAGTTTTGTTTTATATAAACTATGTATTTTTAATAGCAGGAAGTGGCTCATATTTGATAAAGCTTCTAAGGTTGATTGTAAAACGTACAAGGCCGTCTTATCTTCTATATGAGGTTGAGATGTAAATATGAACAAACATCCATATGGAGAATCTGTCGATTTTACAATATAATCAGTCAGCCTTGTTTGGCCGCCTACATCTTGATTGATAATAGTTGATAATTTTTAGATAAATTGATAAAAAGCACGATTGGAGAAACGTATGTCATTATTCGTTGATTTTTTCAAAATCCTTGCCCTGGGTTCAAAATTCTCGATTGGATCTATACCAAGACGGACACACTTTGATCCGCTTTTATTTAACGGCATTATCAGCTCACTAAGCAAAAGGTTGCTCTTGATTTTTGGAACTCTTCCATCAGTTGTTGTATCATATGATGGTATCGTCTGATGTTTAAAAATAGTGAGATTTCCATTGGTAATTTTAAATTTGGGACTCTTTTGGAAAAAATATTAGTAACATAAAAATGTAATGCGATTACCAATAAACTTACATGAATTTCTGTGTGGAAATGTTGTTTTGAAGATGCCGCCATTGTATATGAAGCTTCGGTACTTGACCGATCGTAATAATTATACAAAAGATTCGATTATTCTGAGGAAGAGTGAACAACTGAGAGACTGATCTCAATATGCACCGTTTTATAGTCGCGAGCTGTGACGTCACAAGTTTATGCGTGTTACAACCTGTTATCTACCGTAGGATATTACTGAAATTAATTAATTACATATTTGAAAGTGGCTGCGATAAATTTAATTAGAGCACCGACTTTTGTATGTTAATTTCCTGACTAATTATATAATTAAAAAATTTGAGAGGAATTTAATTAGAGCTCAGAGTTTTTACATTAATTGTTCGACTAATTACATAATAATGAAATTTAAATAAACATTCGCGTATAAATTTGTATCATAAAAAATATAATTATTAAAAATAGTCCTTAGTAAAATTAAACTATATAAATGAAATAAATGTTTGATAATTTAAATTAATTTCCGACTACTTATTTTATTCAAAATTCGTATCAAAGGTGAGATTCACTACATAATAAATCATGTAGCGAAACCGCTAATCAAACCGCGAAACAGTGAATAAAACCGCGAATTTACATCCACACCGCAGACCGCCAATTACTACTCTTTAAAATGAAGCTATGAGGCTGAAGTAGAATCCGTTAACCTTATCTACTATAGTGTATTGCATAACGAGTGTGGAAACAGTATTTTATGGCACAAGAACGGTGAGTGCATTAAAACAAGTTGCGAAGAGGTTAGAAAAACGAGACCCAATGTGTCGAGTAACAATCGTGTGTTGTACTCTAGTTTTTGCGCTAACGATAACCTTCAACCAACTACGGCATTTGATATCAAACTTTTACTTCGTTTCATAGCAGTGCTGGAATCGTTATGAACCATAAGGTTCTTGTTGCGTTACTATGACAATCACAAGAGCTCAGGAAATATTTCAGAACGTAACAATCAACCTAGTCGGTAAATATATAACAGGTCGGTAGCGTAAAAATCATCTATATCATACGAGGTGGAAATTGTCTCACGAGACATTTAACCGAGTACGATATATATATATATATATATAAAATAAACTATCATTTAGTTTAAATTTCTAAATAAATTTTGCTGTAATATAAAATAACCAGTAATATTAAGTTTTAAACTAAGTTTCACATATTATAAAAATTTATAAGTTTACAAGTTTCTAAGTACGCGTATAAACAAATCGAACGTGATTTTTAAAATTTGTGTAAAAAAATAAAACATCAAAGCATTGAGAAGTAAAACGGAGTTATGGAATGAAACGTTATACATAAAATCTCTTAGAGTAAAGACACCGCCAAAAGGGAAGTACCGTTTACCGACCATAAAAAGGAACCGAGGCCTAAGCTGTAAAATGCAAAGGAAAAGAAACCTCGATTTGAAGATATTTAACGTTTGTTATTTCAAACATGAAATCGAAGGTTTTGAAATCTGGGACCAGCCATTGAATAGAAAATACAGGAGACAGATGTCCGAATGTTAATATAAGATCTGAGAACGCCATTTCAGCTTATCTTATCTCATTGGGCGAGTGAGTATTGCTGGTGAATCAATCAAGCGAAGCCAAGTTGTCAGGTTCGTTGAAAGTAGAAAATGTACAGCAATTTACTTTGTGCTACGCATATGTGAGTGATGGCATCTGTAAGTTCTGAAGTTTACATATCAACGTAAACTAAATTTTCCTATGGCAACAGGAAAATAGGATTCAATGGTCATAGGCGCAATCTTAAGAGAAAACCGCAAGTTTGAATTGGATATTTAAAAGGGACGTAAATTCTTTTAATGACAGCTGATCTGGAATTTGAATAGCCAGATGGATGTCTAGTATTTTAACATCGAATAAAATACTAACCAAAATTAGCCGCAAGTGTTTTATCAACTCTTTTAAAACGTATATTGAACAAAGGCAAAAGTGATTCATGTTAGTTATTTAAATTTTAAAATAAAATTTTGTTTTAATTGGAATAAATAAATTTAAAGAACCAGAAGTTATTTCCCTAATGCACATAAATAAAATACCCGAAAGTCTTGTTTATCACCTATCATTAATTTGCAAAGGGAAACCGACCGAAAGGTTTGTAAACATTACATGCTTCTTTAGGATTTGTGTATTTTAATATTTAGATGTGAATATTGTTGATTTATTATTTGATTTAATTTGAATTTTTAATAAATGTACAGATAGTAAAAAGTTGTTCTTACTTGGTGAAATATAAATAAGTCGTTAATTAAATTTATTTGGTGACATTGCTAGGGTGACTAACGTAAACATTTGTCTAGACCGATTATGCAAAAGGTTCTTAGCAGCTAACAGAACAGGATTGAAAATATTAAAATCCGTTATACGGAAGGGTTTCTAATTCTGAACGGGTTGATGTAGATCAATGCAGTTCGAACTAGTTTGACTACTTCATTCTAAAACCAAACAAAGATTACATAACTAAAGTACCTAGCCAAGCAATTTATTATAATTGTTTATAGCTGTCAAACGAGGCGAAGAACGATATGTATATACATATATATATATATATATATATCAGTTTCCAACAAATTAGCGGAAAAGCTTATTTATCTTTTCTTTACATCAATCCATGAATTTCTATCGTACCTTTCTGGTGGAGTGCATCCCATAATGGACCAATCACTATCACTGTTGTTCCTATTTTTAGTTATATTTTCTACTTTCTAAATACAGCAATTAAACTCCTTGCAAGTATCACAAATTATCTAACAGCTTTTAAACAAAAAAAAGCATCCGTAATTTGTTAGTAAAATTATAAAAAAATTCATAGCAAACACGTACGTTTTTATAATGTACGCTGTGCGATATTATTACTTTCCAGGCAACTTAATTTTTCGGAAACAATAACTTTTGTAAGTGGACGTGGAAAAACAGTTACGCGATTTATATGGTTTGCATAGTTTTTCATTTAAAGGAACTATCGATAGGATAGTGAAAAAATTTCAGCAAACTGGTTTAGAAAAAGATGAAGAACAACAATAATGCATTCGTATTGATCGTTCACTAGATCACAATATAATATTTTATGAAAGTGTTGCAGAGTACCCGCAAATTGAATACGTTGACGATCAAAGTAATTGACACTATCCAAAAGCATAGCATTTAGTAATGACGAATCATCAAGTTCAATTTACATAAGTGTTGAATTCGCAAGAAATTTAATATGTCGTACTCTTGTCGACAACATATCACCTCTTCGGATTAGGCACTTTTTGAATTGGGCTAATATGATAATGAGCAAAATGGTCATATTTGGGGAGAAGAAACTCTTCAATTAATTCAAGAGATACCTATGCATTTACATAGGTTCACCTAACAAACCCTTTATGACTTGAATTGGGAAATGTGAATCTTTGCAAAATATGGTTTCAAGCGCCAGATATTGAATTTATTGCGACAGAGGTTACCAAATCATGTAATATTAAGTAAAGGAGATGTGAATTGGCTACCAAAGTTGTGAAATTACGAGTATACCGCGAAAGGTTTCTGTTGCTTTGAATTAATTATATGAAACTTGTATTTTAGCTAAAATCATGTCCACAAGCCACCCTGGCTATTATTGTATTTATAATAACGATTGATTGTACAAATATCGTTCATTAAAACCTAATTTTAAATTAAAATCATAATGATTATATGTCTATCCTTGCACATTTTACAATACGAACTTTTCTAAATGCATTTTTCTCTACATATATATATATATATATATTGCTGTGGTATTTGATTGAAAGGGAGGGGCGAAAATTAATAGCAAAAATAATTTACCTTTCAGAAAAACTCACGACTGGTATCATTTCGGATAGGAAAACAAAGTAGGCTTCCTAGCAATAAAACTTCTCAGATTGTGAGTTCGTACAGAAAAAAGAATTGACCTTTACCTTACTCATCCAAAATTCCACTCTCAGGTTCTATATCTGTATGAGCAGAAATAAATTTCCTAAAAAAAATTACTTAACAATTCCTTTCTTAAAGAAGAAGATTAGCATTTCTGATTAATATGCACACTAATTCGAATGTATAAGAAAAAACCAAAATAATGAACTTGTGAAATGTAAATGAATTTAATCAATGAGAGAAAAAAACTAAATCAAATTAAAACACAAAAATATGTTGCTATAGATGTTCTATTAACAATAACTTGAATTTTATTATACCCAAAAATACGAAAAAAATTTCCAAAAAGAATTTATAATAAATGGTTGGTTTTCTATCATAGATATACAAAACTAAATAAGTTGCGTTGAATCATTTGGCAGTATGTAACCATATCCACATTAAGTAAAAAATACTAGAATAAGTAAAAGTAAACGAATATGGAAACAAATCAAGCTTTAAGAAAAATAAGTTAAAATAGTCGGATTTTGCATGAAGTAGAATTGCTAAATGCCAAAAGGATAAAAATCGAAATTTTAAATGGAACTAAAATACCTTCTACTACTAATTAAACTCCATACAATTTAAGAATGAATTAAATTACAAAATTTAAATGTTAACTAATTCTCAAATATAGAATATACACGTCGATTGAACAAATGGTACTGGACGCACCGCCAAACCGACTATTGCTTACGTTTTTTAACGGTTACACTAGGTTGCAAGTGATAACACACAAAAATGCTACTGGATACGTCCAAATGTATTCAGATTAAATCACCACCAGTTAATTATTTCTATGGTTATTCAGGTAAGTTTT